>PVIU01000570.1:87792-298021 GCA_004026605.1 Ondatra zibethicus | reverse complement strand
ATTACAATTACATATAGTCAGCACATTACATTTACATATAGTCAAGGCGGCAGATTACAATTACATATAGTCAAGGCAGCACATTACAGTTACATATAGTCAAGGCAGCACATTACATAAGCGTATAGTCAAGGCAGCACATTACAGTTACATATAGTCAGCACATTACAGTTACATATAGTCAAGGCAGCAGATTACAATTACATATAGTCAGCACATTACAGTTACATATAGTCAAGGCAGCAGATTACAATTACATATAGTCAAGGCAGCACATTACAGTTACATATATTCAAGGCAGCATATTGCATAAACATATATTCAAGGCAGCACATTACAGTTTTGCTCAGCATTTTGCTTTAAAAAAAGTTTATTCTATTTCTCGAGTTAGTTTGTGAAGATGGCTGCACAGTTCCCCACTGTATGGATGTATGATAACTTGAAGCAGTTTCCTCATGAGGGACATTTAGGTTGGTACTCATCTTTATCACTAAAGTTCTGAAGAAGCTGTTTCAGAAGTTCTCTTCTTGGTTTGTGAAGGCAGCCTTGTTCAACAGTTCTGTTGAAAGATTAATAATTTCTTCTCCTCAAGAGAATAAAGAGAACCATGTAAGATGTTTCCAAGTCCAGGAGAAATCACATTGGTAGATCTTAAAGGAGAATCAGCAAACACTCAAGAACCCCAAAAACTGCCTGTACACTGTGGTTCCCATATATTAGGTAACTGTGAAGGTGCTGTCTTATCGAAAAGTTAACAGAACATGTATGAAAGGAATTATCAGTGCTGTTGTTATAGCATTATAGCAGCCTTCCCAGTGAGAAATGATCGCACAATCTAAGAAAGTATGAAAGGAAAAAGCTCTTTAATAATAGCATGCAGCTGGTTCTTGCTAATGCATAAAGGGAACAAGCTTTGAACAGAACATTTTACCAGCTTATATAGGGTTATATATTCCACATGGTTCTGCCATCTTTATTTCTCCTTCACGTCTCAGTCCCAGGCTACACTTCAAACAATTTAAACAGTTTCATAAGACTGCAAGTCTGGCCATGTGTGTAGAAGGAGACTGCTCATTTGTTTTCTGGCCATCCAGACCCGAACAATCACACAGAAACTGTGTTAATTATAACACTGTTTGGCCAATGGCTTATGCATATTCCTAGCTAAAAATTAACCCATTTCTATTAATCTATGTATCACCATGAGGCTGTGGCGTCTTTCTCCTTTGGCAGCTACATGACATCTGCCTGACTCCACCTGTTCTCTTTGTATATCTCTGTTCAGATTTCAAACCTGGCTTTATTTTGTTAAGCTGTTGGTTGAAACAGCCTTATTCATCAATCAATAAAAGCAATACATATACATCACACATGGGTATATGGGAGATTTACACAGTAAACACATTGCCAGAGTTATTTCTGAAATACACCTGTGTTGTTCTTTTGACATGGCTGTTCCCCAGGGTCATCGTGCCCTTGGGAGGTGGTGTATGCTGTTAGCTTCCAGCTACAGTGCCCACCTGACACAATTATTCTTTTTCTTATAAGAGCACAGGGGACATAATGGCAGATCAGGACTTGATGATGGTTGTCACCTTGTGCTGTCTGCTTGAACTGCCTCTTGGAGAGGCATGTTCTTTGATACAGGCCTGATCCTAATGGCTGGTTATGTCAGTGTTGTCTCTTTTTGTTATAGGAGTGAAGCCCAACTGGAGGTCAGTCTTGGTGAACTAACATTAGCAGATTTTTTTTTCTTTTTCCTCTGTAACCCGAAGAACATCCCTAAAATTATGGCACAAAATTTTCTTTCTATAGTTTCTAACAGGCCTGGTTAGTACACTGCTTTTTTTCCCCAGTTACACTGGAGGCAGTGCACCATTTGCTAAATTCTGCTTTGTGCAACTTTGTATCTTAGGTAGGGTTTTTATTGCTGTGAAGAGACACCATGACCACAGCAACTCTTATAAGAAAAACATTTCATTGAGGGGACTCTTATAGTTTCAGAGGATCAGTCCATTATCTTCATGGCAGAGAGCATGGCAGCATGCAGGCGTATGTGTTGCTACAGGAGGAGCTCAGAGTTCTATATCTTGCAGGCAACAGGAAGTCAGTGAGACACTGGGTGATATTCTGAGCATAGGAAACTTCAAAGCCCACCTCCATAGTGACACACTTCCTCCAACAAGGCCATACCCACTCCAGCAAAGCCACACCTCCTAATAGTGCCACTCCCTATGAAATTATAAGGGCCAATTACATTCAAACAACTGTATTTAATTAGCTAATACTTTATAGCATCAATTTTATTACTTAAAATGTCACCTGTATCTCTGTAGATAGAGGAGTTGTAGGAATAGAGAGCTGGCCTTTGGCCGTGTGGTAACCAGACACAGATTAGAGTTACCTGAGAAGAGGGAACCACAATTGAAAATACCCCCACAGTATTAAGCCATACGCAAGCATGTGAGCATTTTCTTAATTGGTGATTGATGTAGGAGGGCCCATTTCATTGTGGCTGGTGCCATTTCTGGGCAGGTGGTTCAGGGATATGTAAGAAAGCAGTCTGAATACACCATGGAGAGCAAGCCAGTAAGCAGCATTCCTTCATGACCTCTGTATCAGTTCATGCCTCTGGTTTTCTGCCCTGCTTGAATTCCTGCCCTCACCTCCTCGGATGATGGATTATAAACTGTAAGCAAAATAAATTGTTTCCTTCCCAAGTTGTTTTTGGCCGTGGTGTTTTATCACACCAATAGAAACCCTAACTAACACAAAAGATGACCTGAGATACCTCTAAATTGATGACATATTCACTTATACTGTAATTGTAATACAGGGTGGTCAGCGCTACAAATTTTTTATAAATACAGGTTGTGGTGGTGAGTGCCTAAGAGCTACAGCTCACACAGGAGAAGGAGGAAAGATGGTCCCTGAAGAGTTTTTGTAAAGCTTTGCCTGAATAGTGTGGTTGTGGATAACAGGTTAGGGAGGAGAATAGTATGGAAAACGATTCTGAGAGAATGCATGCTCAGAGACAAGCCTAGCCCATAGGAGGAACTGCAAGAGTGTCTGCATGGGCTGAGGGGCTAGCTAGGTAATTAGGGGATGGGGTACATATCTTGCAGCAAGTGTTAAGAAGTTTGGACTTAGAAAATAAACTAGGAAGGAATCAGATGATATGATATGATATAATATAACCCACCTGAGAGGTAATGGTGGCCTGAACTGTTAAGGTTGGTGAGAAGGAGAGAGAAACAGCATGGAAGGGCCCTGTTGACAGTGGCGTCCAGAGATGGAGATTGAGGGATTGTATGTGGGTGTTAACATACTCATCTTTCTGCTTGTTTATCTTTAATGAAAATACTATAAACCATGTGCTTAGTACTCATGCACCCTTGTGAATCTTACTGTTTCTTTTGAGTAAACCCTGGAAGTAGAGCTTTTGAGTAAAAGAAAATAAGTTTTAAAATCTTTTAATGATGTCGTGAGATTGCCTCCAGAAAATCCCATTGCCAGTTTACATGCAGTTTACATGCCAGTTTACATGCAGTTTATATGCCAGTTTACATGCAGTTAGGACGCTGCTTCAGTCCAGAAAATCCCACTGCCAGTTTACATGCAGTTAGGACGCTGCTTCAGTCCAGAAAATCCCATTGCCAGTTTACATGCAGTTAGGACGCTGCTTCAGTTCTTCAAGTGTTATTGCTTTCAGTTAACACTAATGTGATGGGGAAATACATACTTTTTATTTGCATTTTTAGTAGTGGTATGGTTAAACATTTTTCACTAATTATTTCTAAAAATGTTTCCTCCTTCCTTCCTTCCTTCCTTTCCTCAGTGCTGGAGAGTGGACTCAGAGCCTTGTGTGCTTTAGGCATCTGCCAAGGAGCTATACTCCTAGCTGTTTATCTTATTTTTATTTGAGCTGTTTATCTTTTTTTTTTCTTTTTTGATTCTGGTGGTTCTAGCAGTATTTAGTTACTTAGCTCCTTGCCTTTTGTATTTTGGCATCCTTTCTCTAGTTTGTTTGTTTTGTTGGTAAGAAAATGTCTTAGTGTACACTAAGATGTACTAGCACTTTTAGTGTGAAGAAAGCCCTCAGTCAGTACCATATTGTGTGACTATTAGTATTTGTGTAAATATTCTATTCATTTCTATTTTCAGCTGTTTTGAATACCTAATTCTTTATCTAATTCTCATAAAAGCACTGTTATAGGAATGTACCCTCTTAAGTTCCCAGTAGTATAAAAAAAAAGTAAAAAAAAATAAAATTTAACCCTGAATCAGGATAACTTAGTCTAACAAAGAATTTTCAAAAAGTATTTAAAAATGTATTTTTATTTTATGTGTATGAATGTATTGCCTGCATGTGGTATATGTGTGCAGTGTCTGCAAAAGCCAGAAGAGGGTAACAGAACTCCTAGAACTGGATTTAGAGACATTTGTGCTTTGCCAGTGGGTTCTGAGAACCAAACCTGGCTCCTCTTTAGAAGTCGTGAAGCTTTTAACTGCTGAGTCCTATTTACACTACACAGTGAATTTCTGTGTATTGGGGGGGGGCGCGATGGGGCATAGTCTCCTACTGGCTATAAAAATGCTGGAATTTCTGAGACACATTGTTACATTTGATTAAAAGAATAGAATATTTGAAATTGAGAGTAGCTGAGAAAATCTGTTGGGTCCGGAATCACACAATAATGGTGGACAGACCACCAAAGTTTATTAAACCAGAAGCAAGCTGTATTTAAGAAAAAGGAAAAACAATCACCATGGGGCACACAAAGGTTATCAGCTGTAGTTGTGACCACAGCCGGAGTCAGGCTCCTGTAGCTATGGCAATCGGGGCTGGTTCTGGGCCTCCTCTTATAGTAAAATCAAGCACCAGGTGTGGGTCAAAGAGCTTTTACAACCTTGAGGTCAGGCTTAAAGTCACATTACATTTTAAGTTTTACAACTTTTGGTTATAGGATGTTAGGATGTTAACTTAGGATGTTTGTGGAAGCCTATGGCTGACACAGCTGCATTTCACTGTCTTTGAAAGAATGCAAGGCAGTAGAATCATGGGGGACAGTTAAAAATTAAGGGAATACAAGCCAAGGGTCACAGAGGCGACAGTTAGAAGCTCAGCTTTGTCTGCAGGAGCGGCCAGCTGGGAAGCTGGGAGCAGGAGGCAGTTGTTAAAGTTTACTGCTGTGCCAGGATGCCCACTCTTAAGGCAGAAAGTGTTTGTTACAAGTTAGCAGTGGCTGCCAGCTTTATTTATTTATTTTTTCTCCCAAAATGTGTTTGGACTTTATATTTCTCTATTCCTGGACCGTCCGGACCCTTTATTTCTATACTCTATTCCTGGGCTCTTCTAATTCAGGTCATAACATGTTGCCAGTGTTGCATGTGTCTGCATGCTGTGTTTCTCTTGAAGATGGAAAGTCTCCCTTGTCTCTGAAACAGATCAACATAGAAATGACTTTTCTGGCGCACAGTTTCCTGATCTTTGCCTGTTCAGAGGCTCTTTTCTATGCGGGTCATCTAAGGCAACCCTTCTCTTGAGTAGGTAAAGGCCACAGGACCACAGAAACACTGAAAGGAAAGCTCAGAGTGACTGAAGGAATCCTGGGAAATCAAGTGCCACTGTTCCTGGCAGTTATCATCTGATGGCAAGACAAACATTTGAGAAATAACTCCATTGCCTAATGGACTTTTTTTTTTTTAATTATGAAGCTTAATTTGTTTTTCCTGAGGGACAGTGCTGCCTTCCCCTGAGGATGAGGAACTGAGAGACTGGAGTCTGATGATAGGACTGTTTATTTGAGGTTTGCCAGCAGGGGCTGCGTTGCCTACACTGGCATGCACCATAGGTTCTGGATGGCTTGGGTTCCCAGCAAATGCTGGCTACAAGACTAAGGTGGATCTCTGTGGTTATTGGCTACTCGGGGTGCCATGTGTGCACCTCAGATAAACTCTGAGGTTCATCTGCTCTGTGTTTTTGCCTGCTTGCTTAAGAAAACAAAAACAGAAAGTGAAAGAAAAGTAAACAAGCAAACAGGCATGCAGAATGTGTTACATGTTTATCTTTTTACAGGGAAATTGTCATTTAATTCCTGAAAAAACAAAAGTTTGTTTCCCTGGGGAGAGATTTATGGGAGGAACATGTCATTTCAGGGAAATATAGAATTTTGATATAATTTTTTTTCTTTAGAGAAACAGATTTTTTGATGCTATTTAGGTACCCTAACCTTAGATCTTACCTCTGTGGTCCTGGTACTTTCAGCCTCAACTGCACTGGCGTTTTGAGCTGAATAATTCTCTCTGTATTACAGGATGTTTTTGCTATCCCTGGTTTCTACCAACCAAGTGCTTCAAGCTCATGACAGTAAAGATCGTCCCCAGATATTGCCAGGTGTCCTTAGTGTACACTCCCTGGTTGGGGATTGACGGGAGAACAAATGTAAATGATGTGGGTAGGCTGGGCCACCGCTTCTCTGACTAGTAATTGGAGAGATGGTCCAGCAGTTAAGAGCACTGACTGCTCTTCTGAAGGACCCAGTTCAATTCCCAGCACCACATGGTGGCTCACAACTGCCTGTAATTCCAATTCTAGGAGATTTGTGTTCTTTTCTGGCTTCTTCAAGTACAGCAGATAATGTCCAGGCAGACAGACATACAGTCAAAACAGCCTTGCCCATAAAAATGAAAACTAAAATTTTGTTTGACTTTTGTTCTTGAGACTGTGTGAGTATGCAGCTTATCTGGCCTTGAGCTCACAGAGCTGTTTCTGCCTCTGCTTCCAGAGGGCGGTGTTGAAAGGTGTGGGCTGCTATGCTGGGACTCTGGTTGACTGTTATATGGCTACTTAAAAAGCAGATATTTGTTTTCTGAACAAGAATAGGCTCTTAGAACTCAGCATCACTAATTACATTTGTTACATTGAAAATTTAGTGAATTGAGATCTGGAGGTAGGTTAAGAGCCTGGAAAGTGGGCTTCCTTTCTTCCTTCCTTCTTTCCTTTTTCTCTCTGAGACAGGGCTTCTCTGTGTAGCCCTGGATGGCCTGGAACTCACTCTACAGATCAGAACTCAGAGATCCATCTGCCTTTCCCTCCCAAGTGCTGGAATTAAAGGTGCATGCCACCATGCCTGCCTGGGAGGATCTCTATAGATTCTGGACCAAAGGCAGGATTCATAGGGCAAACCAGGTATGATGTGACATTGCGTTCTCTGTGTTGGTGTATAAATCAAAGAACAATAAACATCTTTCTTAAAACATCCACTGCCATCCTGGTGTGCTGATCACACAAGGCATGCAGGTTGTGGCCATTTGTAGACTGTTAACTTACTCAGATGAAATGCCCACCTGCTGCAGGAAGCCTATACGATCAACCAAAACCTGCAACCAAACCTCCATTTGACTACGCACTATGAACACAAGTTTCTGTTCTGCCTGGTCCCACAACCGTTTAGTCCCAAAGAAACACACAGAGGCTTATAAACTATTAGCTCAGGCTTATTATTAACTAGGTCTTACAACTTAACCCATAATTCTTGTCTGTGTTTAGCCACGTGGCTTGCTACCTTTTCTCAGTAAGGCATTCTCATCTTGCTTCCTCTGTGTCTGGGTGGCAACTGTGTCCACCTTTCATCTTCCCAGAATTCTCTTAGTCTGATTACCCCACCTATGCCTCCTGCCTGGCTACTGACCAATCAGCGTTTCATTAAACCAATACAAATGACAAATCTTTACAGTGTACAAGAGCATTATCCCAGGAGCATGCTGTAATGACTGCAGGGTATACACTTAGACTAGAAATTAATGGTGTGTGTTTCTTCACATGTGTTTAATTTCCTCCTCAATATTGCTGAGTTTTAGAAATGCTTCCTTTTTATTAACACTGACAATACAGAACAAACAAACACCTGAAGAACCATGTCTGAGATTCAGGCTCAGCAGTGAGTATTATATGGGGCATTTAATTTTGGATGGCAGGTTATAGTTTTATTTTTGGTAATATGATGGAAATAGTTTTATGTAAGTTAATTTGAAAGATAATGGTTCATGTATGATCTGTTGTTCCATGTTAAAATGTACTTGTCTTAAAATTTTTATCACCACTTTTCAGTGCAATTGTGTTAATTCATGCAATTGTGTTAATTCATTGTTAAATGTATTTTTTACTAATCGCTTAACTGGAATGAATTATACATCTTTTCTCAAAACAAATAGCCTTGCTTATACTGGACATGTAATTAATCATGTTTGGATTTTGATTTTAAAAGCTTTGATGGTTTTATAACTTCTGGATAATTAGGCAGGATGAAATGTTTCTATATTTTAATGTATTTTAAAAGGCTATAAAATAAAATTTGGAACTAGAGTGACTTTCATTTCAGTGAGCATGCCAGCCAAAGAAAGAAGAGGCATTGCAGAAAACAAGCAAGCCTTCTGAAAGAACTACAAAACACTTAGCTCCCCCATTTTCTGTTCAGCCTTAAACTTCATCTATAGTGAAAGGGGAAGCCACTGCTTAAGAGAAAGCAATCCACTGTGAAAGACTGCTTGAGAGGGTTTCCCCTTCACTGTTTCATTGGCCTTTGTTTGAATACATTTCTACATGAAACCAGAAAGTTATGTATTTTTGTTGTTACAGTTATAGTGCAAAGGTAACATTTAAAAGCATTGTTGTGGATAGAGCATACATCATAATGTGTTATAGTTAGATGCCTCCTGAACATGAAGATGACTTAGGATTTGATTTTTCCACATCCCTTTCCATTTAGTTTAATGCCTCTATATTTTTCCTGACACAAACCTCCGAAAAGTAGAGGAAAAGAATTCAGAAACATGAACTGTTTACACATTTACAGAAATATACTCACCCTGTTTAAAACTCTTACTTAGTTCTAACAGCTCTAGGGTCTCCTTGAATCATCAACCTTGGGTGTCTAAATATAGCCATTCTCGGGAATAGTGTTAGTGTGCTTTTACACCCTGTCTTCCACAGCAAAAGTCTTGTCTGTTCCTGTAAAGAAGGTGGAGGTATGATTCCATTTATAATTTTAACTACCTCAGATTTGTCTCCGTTGACTCTGACACTGTCACTGGGGTGCTTCCAACATGAACATCTCATCACATCTCACCTCCTTTGTTGGAACCATCTCTTAACATTATTTTCTTTCCTTAAAACCTGGCTTCCCTCTAGCTGTGCTGGTTTATGGACAGATGATTCCCATGAACTCTGTCAGCTCTTAGCGCCATCCCATCTCTTTATGATTATGATTTATGTTTGCGATCATCCCACCTTCTTTAGGGCGAGAGCCCAGTAGATGTTGGCATCTACTGTGAAGGGTTTCCAGAGTAGTCTAGAGTTCTTAGGTCTGTTGATTTGGACACAAATACAAATTTCTGGCTTATGGGTTTTATCTTTATATGATTGCTGTCGGAAACTGTGTTTGTTGTTACATGGAGCTCTGAGTTTGAGTTCCACTCCTAGTGCTTGGCTTTTCCAGACTCCATGACTACACTGTATGTCTTAACAGAGGGACTATGTCCAAACAGCATCTTTCATTCCAGTTACTGGTGTTCCAGGAAGACATCAGAGACCAAGACAGACCATAAATTTACACAAAGAGGTGAGGGGATTATTAA
The DNA here is from genome assembly GCA_004026605.1 of Ondatra zibethicus. Classification (NCBI taxonomy): domain Eukaryota; kingdom Metazoa; phylum Chordata; class Mammalia; order Rodentia; family Cricetidae; genus Ondatra; species Ondatra zibethicus. The sequence continues at coordinate 288,382 of PVIU01000570.1, read as the reverse complement.
TAATTACACACAGAATATCAAAACAGGGAAACACAGCCTGCCTTGGTGGCACATGCCTTTAATCCAAGTACTTGGAGAAAGAAGCAAGTGATTTTCTGTGAATTCAAGCCAACCTGGACTATGTAGTATGTATGTTCCAGGACAGCCAGATCTATGTAGAGAGACCGTGTCTCAAAAACAACAACAAAATACCCCACAAAGACAACAGTAACAATAAAACTGAAGAACACAGTCGAATGGCATTCGTTTCTATAACAAAATCAATAGAGATGTGTTGGCTGTGGTAGAATAAAAAAAAATTATAGTGCTACCAAGCATCTGAATGCAGACAAGTCCAGATACCCACCCTTTTCCTGTAGTGTCTTAGGGTTTCTGTTGCTGTGAAGAGACACCATGAGCACAGTAACTCCTATAAAGGAGAACATTGCATCTGATGCCTTTCGGTTTCAGAGGTTTAGTTTTAGTTATCATGCACACCAAAACCTGCAGAACACAACTCCCAACACTGAGATTAAAACAGCTATAGTAGCCTTGCTTCTGGAACTCAGTTGTTTTCCTTAATCATTAACCTAAGCCACAGTCTACACAGATCCTCAAGAGAAACTCATAAGTCCTATTTTCTATCCTCTGCAGCCCCTTCTTTATCAGGGGTGGGGGCAACACTATATCCTGTCTTTAGCCATATTAATTTTCCCACTAAACTAATCTTTATCATAATCCCTTACTGTGTTTTTAAAAAACCCTTAGTTATCAAAATTCTACTTAAGCTACACTGTTATCGTATTGCTTCAGTTAGACAGTACAACTTAAGAGGAAATCATTTTTATAGTAACCCACAGGTAAAAATGCCCAGTAGAACGGGATATTCCAATGAGATAATCACACTACGTTAAAGGCAGTGGGAAATTCCTTACACCCTTTCATACCATGCCAGATACCAGAGAAAAATAGGAGCGGCAAACATGTAAAGAAAGACACTGCAGCAGCTAGAGAAAACTCTGGAGCCGAAGCCCACAGGGTCTTTCCTGTCAGAGCCTCCCATCAGTGCTTTGCTTCCTGGTGAGCCGACCTCAAGTCATTTATCACCTGCTACTCTTCTGACATGGCCACAGGCAACTTTGTAGACCAGGGTGGCCTTGAACTCACAGAGATCCTCTTGTGTCTGCCTCCCAAGTGCTGGGATTAAAGGCAACTGCCACCACCGCCTGGCCATTGTTTGTTTTTAAAAGCATTATGTAGTCAGGGAGATGGGGCATGTCTAGATCATAGTCCCATGGGAATAACTCAGGCAACTTCTTTTCTTTCTCCTCTTCTAATCTCAGTGGGTGAGATATGCCCCCGACGGAGCAGCTGCTCTCCAGTTGTAGTCCTCTTGTCCTGACTGCCCTCTTACCCCTCGTCTCATCTTCAGAGAGCTTCCTGTAGAGCTTCCCTAAATCAGCCCTCTTGTTTTGTTCTCTTCTTGCCATTTTGTTGCTAGATAGGTCAGTTCCACCCGTACTGTCTCTTTTCCCGTATTCCAACAACCATGTTGTCTTGTGTTTAGTTTTGCAATGGCTCCTGTTATAAACTCAGGTATTTTATAATAATCTTTATTTATTGAGACAGAGTCTCATTCTGTCCTCAAATTTATGGCAATATTCCTGCCTCTAGAATTACAGTTGGTGATACCATACCCAGCCCTTTATTCTATCTTTTCAGTACTAAAGACTGACTTGGGGCCATGTATATACTATACTCGGTAAATGTACTGTACCCAAGCCCTAAATTGATTTTTAGCTTTGACATCAAATAGATGTCTTATCTCTGCTATAAAAGTGATGGCACAGAAGTTATTTAACCCCAGGATGTTTGTACTATAAATTGGGATGATCATAGCTTTTATTGGGCAAGCCCCCAACAAAAAGGACTTCAGGAGGGATTTCTATTTGCTGTTCTTTCTCCTCCGAGGCCTTGTTCTCTGCTCTTGATTTTGTAGGTTGGCAGGCCTCTCCATGCTCCATCCTTTGGTTCTCTCCCTGTGTCTTGTAGGTGAGTCTGCTTCTAGTCTGTGGCCTGCCGTGGCCTCCCTGGCCTATTCCTCTGCCTTTGCTTTTCTTCGGGCCAGTTATCCCTCCATCCCCCATTTTTCTATTTTACTCGTCATCTACCAACTCATTGTCGCCTAGGCTCATGATTATTCTTTCCTTCTGCCCTTCATCATCTTTCATTATTTCTTGTCTCCCCAGCTCCCTTTTTTCCTTTCTTAAAATTTAGCCACTCTCTATAGCCAGGGTGGTTTCTAGAAAAAGTGAATTAGATTATTCCCATAGACTTTTTAGCCAAGTGTCTAGCTCCTCTCTCAGGTCTGAGCCCTCCCCTCAGTTCTTGCCTTGCTGACCACAGTGCCTCTTCATGGTGCTCAGCACCCCTTGACCCCACTTCTGGCTCCCGACTAAATAACCAGTGCTAGTAGATCATCAAGTGAATACACTGTACACATGGTCTGCTTTTGTCTCCACAGAAATGTCTTCCTTCTCTTCTCAAGCCAAGTTGCCTCCCCATGGCCTTCTCAGCTTCTTAGGAAGGCCTCTTCGAAGCCTGATTGTTCACAGCCCTCCTGTCTTCTCACACAGGAGCACTTCTGTCTTTCAGACCTGTGACCCTTATTTTAAATTTTTAAATTGAATGGAATGGACTAGGAAAGAATGCTATTTTTCATGCTTGTGTACAGATGTATATAGAGTTGTTGGGTAAACTATTTTATCCTGGCTCTCAAAAAATGCTTGGGAAACTGATGTGCCTTTTTGTACTGAACTGAACTGTGTGTGCTTGCCTTGGGGCTGTAAATTCTTTAGAAACAAGGGCCAGTTTTAACACTTTGCCTAATCAGAGTCAACAAAGAGTTTGTGAATGGGACCTGCCCATCCTCGAAGAATCAAAGGTGAAGGGGAATAGTACAGCTTGTGAGCCACACGCTGCTCTTTTGAGATTCTGTGAATTACTGTGGTGGAGTACTGAAAAAGAAAGCCATGCAGGAATGAGCAGAGGACAGCACCTTGTTTCCGGTCCAGTCGCACAAGTCGTACACATCTCCGTGGTGCACAGCTCTGTCTTGTCACTGCTGAGGGCCAGCCACTCTCATTTTAGCACTGAGTTCTGACCACACCAGACTGCATAAACGACCTTCAGATCTCTAGGGGAGCACAGAATGAAAAAGCAGGGTGAGGAAAGTTCCTGGTGACTGTAGTTTTCTGCTGGAAGACCCAGAAGCGACCCAGAAGGAGAGTGTTTTCTTTTCTCCCACCCTCTCTGGCGCTTTTAAGAACTGGAGCCAGACCAGGGAGCCGGATATGACCCAGCCTACTTTTCCATGCTTCCAGGCTGTTCGATTTTCCTTCGCAAATTCAGTATTTATTCTCAGTATTGCATTGACTTTACTCCTCTTCACCACCTTTGTGCATTTTTTCTTCTTCCATCTTATCCTCTAACTCATTTCTCTAAAGGAAAAGAATTAAAGAAGCACTTTTAATAAGACCTTGAGGGGGAATAAGCTATTAAGTGACTACCCCATTTGGCTACCCCCACTTAATAAGGAAGATAATTTATCATGTTATAGACCACACATTAAAAACCATAGCAAGCTGGATGTGGTGGCACATGCCTTTATTTCCATCAGAGGCAGCTCTCCAAGTTCTAGGACAGCCTGGGCTACACAGAGAAACCCTATCTTGAAACAACAACAACAAAACAACCAACAAACCAAACACAATAATAGCAGTCCTTAAAGGATGGTGTGGTCTCTCTGTCCTTACAGGGTATAGCTTGGAACAGTGAGCTCAGCTAGATGAGACAGTGAGGACCAAGTGTGGTGCTACAAGGCTACACTACTCTTTAGTTAGTTCATCTTACATATTTTTCTCTCTTTTTCATGTTTTTATGATGCCTCGTGTTTTCAAATGTTATTACTGGTGCTTTATTTTCTAATCCGTGCAATAAAGAGATTTATTTATTTTATGTCTATGAGTGTTTTTCCTGCACGTATGTATGTGCACCATGTGTGTGCCTGATGTCTGTGAGTACCAAAGAAGATATTAGATTCCCCGGAACTGGAGTTTCAGATGGTTATTAGCTGCCTTATGTGTGCTGGGAATGGAGTCCAAGTCCTCAGAAGGAAAATCAAATGCTCCTAATTGCTGAGCCATTTCTCCACTCCCCCGTAATCATAACACTTTGACACAAATGACAATCTTGAAAGGTGTGGTACTATGAAAAATTCCAGCTGTGTGATATCCTTGCATTTCTTGAGGTCAGACGCCTTCTGTGAAATGCTAATTTAAGTTTCCTGAGTAGTAGCTGCCAGAAGTTATTCTCTGAACTAGCTATGACACCCTAGCATTGACAGTGACATTGTGAGGGATTTGGGGAGCAGTCCCTGCCATTCGCAAGAAGTTCCTACTAAGCGGTTTGGAATGCTAGCCAACCCTAGAAGCCTTGAACTTGAGAGGAGTATGAAGAAAAAGCTATGTAGGAAATAGTTTTTAAAGATAAGGCTTGGCAAAAGCATTATTTTTCAGATTTTGTGAATAGTAACATTTTACCTATTCCTTTGTAATATGGGCATATCTAGGCATTTATATTTATAAATTATATGTAATTTTAATAGAATAGTCTAAAAGCTTATCTATATTCTTTTAAAAAAGCAGTCTAAGAGATATGTGTGTGTAATAAATGTATCATCATACCGGTTTTTAATGGTTTCATAGTATTTTATTATTAGGATATTCCATAATTTTCTACCAATGATATGTAGAGATAATATGTTAGTATTATAAAAATAACTTTCTAATTAAGATCTTTTCCAGAAATCTCTTATAAATATTGGATCTCAGTGACCTTTTTTTGGTTTTTCGAGATAGGGTTTTCCTGTAGCTTTGGAACCTGTCCTGGAACTTGATCTTGTAGACCAGGCTAGTCTTGAACTCACAGAGATTCACCTGCTTCTGCCTCCCGAGTGCTGGGATTAAAGGCGTGAGGCACCACTGCTCGGCCCTCAGGGCCAGTTTTGATTATGATTGATTTTTTTGCCTTCAGCTCCTGGCTTTCTCTGGAAGCCATGTAGTCAATTAAGGGTGTGACTACAGGAGTCAGAAAGTTCAAGCTGAAACCCTTTTTATTATGCTTAACCACCTCTTTGACCTTTGGGCAGGCTGCAAAATCTTTTTAAGCCTAGGCTTCCTGATGTATAGATGAAGACTGTAATCCTGACACTGTGTGATGTCATAGGGATTGAATGAAGTCATGTCCGTAAAGCACTTAGCACCACGTCTCACTCTCACTCTGAGAAAATTAATGACTGTTGTTTAGGCTGCCTGTCTACTTGTTGTCACAGCCTGAACAAGCCAACATAGCAACTCCTGTAAGTCCTGTCTGCATCCCTTTCAGGGATTCCCACATCTGAGCACGTCTGTCACCTTGGTCTACACCAGCACCTCCTCTGCTTTGTTTTAGTGGTGTGGTGTAAATTAGACAGTATTGTTTTTCTGCTTAAACTCAGCCATGTGAAACACAAGGTGAAATCCAAGTCATGGCCCATGAGTCGTGACACGATCTGGCCATTTGCTACCATCATCCTTCCTGGTGTTCCTATTCCAGGCCAGTGCACTGCTCTTGTGTTTGCCCATGTTCCCTGCCTTGACCACGGGTCCCACAGGTCCCACAGGTCTCAGGCTCATTCTCACTCAGAAACCATCTCTGCAAGGCTTTACCTGGTTCCCCTGTTGAAAATTACAAATGTAAGTATGATTGTGACTGTGCCCTGATTCTTCCCTCATGGAGTAAGAAAGTATGTAACTTGCTGTTTTATTTAGCAGGAGCGCACAGTTAAGATACTTGGAATATTTTAGAAAAACTCTGAACTTTTAAAGAGATGTTGGAAACAAAGAAATAGAGGCAGTGGATTTAGAGGAAGCAAGTTGGAAAGGTAACATGAGACTGTGTGGAGGGAGAAAGGGAAGGGGGAAAATGATGTGATTATATTTTAATTTCAAAAATAGTTTTAAAAGATGCTGGATATTTTAAAGATTCTTAACTTTTAAAGTGTTTGATTTTTAAAAAAAAATTCTGTGGGAAAAATTATACTTTTAACGTTCTGCTATTAACATTAGGCCCTGGGAATAAACAATAAAGGAAAGGTTATAGTTTAATAGTTATGTGGTTATATGTGAAGTTGACAGGGGCTCAATTATATTGTTAGTTTTGTTGTTGTTGTTAAGTAGAGCAAGCTAGGGTCACCTGTAAGGAATAAAGCTATCACATTGTCCTGGAGGCAAGTCTGTGATTGATATGGGAGGACCCACCCTACTGGGGGCAGTGTCACACCTGAACAGGTGGTCTTAGATTAAGAAAGCAGGCTGAACAAGCCAGAAGGAGCAAACCAGGGAGCAGCATTTTCCAGGATCCCTGTTTCCATTCTTGCCTCCAGTTTTCTGTCTTGAATTCCTGCCCTTCCTGTTTTGATGATGGGTTGTGGTTGGGGTTATAAAGTGAAAATAAACAATTTCCTCCGTAAATTGCTTTGTGTGTCATAGCAACAAAAAGCAAACTAAGACAGATTGTACACATGTACACATATACACATACACAGATTGTACACATGTACACATATACACATACACAGATTGTACACATGTACACATATACACATACACAGATTGTACACATGTACACATATACACATACACAGATTGTACACATGTACACATATACACATACACAGATTGTACACATGTACACATATACACATACACAGCAACACTTGTCTTCCCATCTCTTAGTTTACTTTTGCCACCTTATGTGCCACATAGTCTACTGGTATTGGGGTGTGTGTGTGCGTGTGTGTGCGTGTGTTATATGTGTGTGTGGGGTGGGTGTTCATGCCTGTGTCTGCATGCAGAAGCCAAAGGAGGACAGTGGGTGTCCTGTTGGAGCTCTCTCTGCCTTAACTCCATTGCGACAATGGCTCTCACTGAGCCTAGTGCAAGGCTGGTGGCTGGAAAACCCGGGGCACCGTTTGTCCCCACTGCTGCAGTCCTGGTCTTACGATAGTAGTATTTTTTTATTACTTTTACAAAATGGTTCCTGAGTCATTAAGGAGCGCTTGGTAGTGATGAATAAAGAAAACATTTGGTTTTTCAAGTTTAAGTCCTGATTGTGTATAAAAAAATTCACAGTTTTTTCTACAGTGGTTAACAGTCACATGGTTTTTCTTCTTAGAATTTGATGATGTGTTAGTTGCCCTCTTTAGCTTGACTTGTAAAATTGGTTATATTCTAGAATAAATTATGCTGTACTTGATACATTGATTGGCTAGTATTTTATTTTAATGTCTTTGAATGTTGGTTCATAAGTACAGGTTTTCTTTTGTTATTTTATCAGTGTTTGGTTTATATAGCAAGTTTATCCTAAACCATGATTACCAGACACAGTCTCTCTGTTACCCCTAAATAATGATTTCTGTCTAGATCGTGGAGAGTACCATTTCAGAAGCTAGACTCATAAACGAAGATGGGTGCTTTTCTATTTGTATGTTATTGTATTGTTTATATAACATAGGAGTTGCATATTCTTAGAAAATTTGACATAATTATCCTAAAATGACTGAGCCAGATGCCTTTTAAATGGTAGATACTTCAGAACTATTTAAATGGTTTTCTAGGCTATCTATCTTATGATATTTTTATTGAGCTAGTTTGATAATTTTTTATTAAAATTTATTTTTGATTCTTGAAATTTATTACATTAAATTTTCTATTGTGCATGTGTGTGCATGTGCATGCATGCTGCCGCATACTTGTACAAATCAGAAGACGACTTGAAGTTTGTGCTCTCCTTTCACCATGTCAGCCCTGGGTATTAAACTCAGATCTTCATCAGACGTGGTAACAAATGCCTCTATCCACAGACACATCTATCATCCATACTTACATTTTCCTTGGAAAAAGACTTTTTTTCATAGTTATTATTGTATATTACCTAAACTTAGACAGTAATAATTCTATTAACTCTCCTTTAAAAATAAATTTTATCAGAGGTGTTTGTTTGTTTGTCTTTGTAGATTATCAGGCTTTAGTTTTATTGATCATCTACTGTTAACTAACTGGTACATCTATCTTATTATATCTACCATTTTTAATGTTTATTTATTTTGTTTTTGTTGTTGCTGTTCATAGTTTTTAGAACTGAAAATTCAAGTTATTTCTTTTTGTATTTTTCAACAGGTCTTTGAGGCTGTATCTTTTCAAACTACCAGTTTTCTAGTAGCGCACATTTTAGTGTAATGTCTTTCCGTTATTCATTTGAAAATGGTTGATAATTTTCATTTTGATTTTTTTCCTGTTTTGTTTGAAGACATTGTTTCTTTGGAATCATACACTATATATATTACCTCTGGCTTTACAATCTTTGCACATTCTCTTCTTCTACCTAGATCCCCAAGCCCTGAGGGGAGAGTTTGATAAAGACATCGCATTTCAGACAAGACTCTCACTCTCTGCAGTGCTCCAGTTATGTGTTTCTGTGCCAGTTCCTGTCTCCTGCAAGACAGAGCGTCTCTGTTGAGAGCTAAGTGACGCATTCACCTAGCAATGTGTCATTAGGAGTCATTTTATTGTTGTTCCTTTAGCAGAAGAGTAGTATTAGTTTTCCCCTACAACCATTACCTATTTAGTCTCAGGTTCTTGGCAACGTTCCCAGTGTTAGGTATGAGTTCTCATGGAGTGGGTCTTAAACCCATTTCTTAAAAGGTTGTTGCTTATCCCCCTAACATTTGTGTCACTATTATACAATGAATCTTATAGGCAGGTCATTGATGTAGGTTACAGTGTTTATAGCTGGGTGATCCTGATGTTAATTTTCTCTGCCAGTAGCATGCATACTTCATTCCAGCACCATGAATTTTAGTCAGTAATGGTGAAGCTTCTAGTTGGGCACCAGCTCAGTTTCTCCATGTTTGATAAAAGTAAGTTGTGTTTATAGCAGTAAGGGCTTACCATCCAGCTTATGGAGGGTAACCAATTACAGGCAATAGCCTATAATATTTGGGTGAGTTTTTGGAACCCCTTTGGCTAATGGCTTAATGTAATGTAAACCATTTCTGACACTGGGGGTTTTACTTAGTGGCATAAAATGTCTAGTTGGGGCATTGTCTCCCCCATTTAAATCCTTTTCATATATGTATGTATTTTAGGAGGTTTCTATATTAGAGTTAGGTTTTCATATGTCTTTTAAGGGAATTCACTTGAACTCATTGGCACAGGAAAGAACTTTTTCAACAGCATGCTCATAGCTCAGGCATTAGGTCTAACAATTAATAAATGGGACCTCATGAAGCTATGCAGCTTCTTTATAGCAAGGACACCATTGTCAGGTAAAGAGGCAGCCTACAGAATGGAAAAAGATCCTTACCAATTATACATCCGACAGAGTGTTAGTATCTAGAATATATAAATAACTAAAAAACATCTAAACATCAAGAAAAGAAGTAACCCAATAGTTCTCCAAGGATGAAACTGAAATGCCTGAGAAACACTTTTAAAATGTTCAACATCTTTAGCTGTCGTGGAAATGCAGGTTAAAACTACTTGGAGATTCATTGTAGTGATATTTTGTTTGTGTTTTAACAAATAAAGCTTAACTGAAGACCAGAGTGCCAACCTAAACCACTAGAGGCCAGGGAAGGTGGCACACACCTTTAATGCCAGCATTTGGGAGCCAGGCAGTGGTGGTGTGTGTCTTTAATCCCAGCACTAGGGATGTGGAGACAGGAGTGATATGGCTGGGAGAGAGGAACTCAGTGTAGTCTGAGGTTTGGTGGAGACAGATGAAGTCTGGAAATGCAGTCTAAGGACAGGATTGCCCCTTTGGTTTGAGCATTGGTAGAGGTAAAAGAATTCTCTGGTGGTTAGCCACTCTGCTTCTCTGATCTTCAGCATTAATCTGACTCTGGGATTTTATTATTAAGAACAGCTAGAATTTGTGCTACAATTCATCTTACACAAATCAGAGTGGTCAAGATCAGTAAGGTGAAGATGCAGGGAAAGGGGAACACTTACTTGTTCATTGCTGGTGGGAATATAGATTGTAGGCCACTATGGAAATCAGCGTTGGGTAGGTAGCAAGGGTCCCAGAAAAGGGAGGGGGTGGTCTTACAAGGGAGTAGAAATAGGATTTTGTGTTGTAAAGAGATGAAGGGAAAACCAGAATAGGAGCACTAAATGGATAAGGTTTGGGGAGCTTTAGGTAAAACTAACATTATAGTTCATGATTTTTTAATTAATAAACCCTTTCCAACTACTTTTAGGGATATGACTCAAGAAAATACAAATATGATCGGTGATGTTCTTCGACTTTATTTTAAGGTTTTATAATCTTTTCTTGATTAAAATTTTTTAGATTTTTTTTTTATTTTATACATATGGCTATTCTAACTGCATGTATGTCCACAATGTGCATGTAGTGCCTGTAGATATCAGAAGAGGACATAAGATGCTTGGGTACTGGAGTCACAGATAGTTGTTAGCCACTAAGTGGGTGCTAGGAATTGAGCCCATGTCTTCTGGAAGAGTGCTCCAGACTGCCAAGCCATCCCTCCAGCCCTGCCTCATCATCATTATTTTGTGTATGTGTGAGGTGGTGGGGTGCTCATGCATGGTGTGTGCGCTGAAGCCAGAGGAGAGCTTTGTGCAGTTGGTTTTCATTTCCTTGGGTTGCAGGGATTGAGCTCAAGTCTCAGGAAAGTGCTTTATCCAGTAAATCATCTTAACAGCTTCTCTGCATTATTTGCAATAACAAAAAGACAGCTATGTCTCTGGTAGACATAGGTAAATAAACACATTTGTAACTTTGATATTCAATAAAAGGTACTGCATATGTCAAAGTGGGTGGTTGTTCTTTAAATTTTTATTTTTCACAGGTATAAAACAGTGTTAACATTTTAATGGTTGTCATTATATCATAGTAATTAATTTGCTAGAAATAAAATATTTGGCTCTGAGTAAGTGCTTCCCGACCTCAACTAATGAGTGTTGATTTTGCTAAAATTTATCTGGAGAATAATGCATAACTTGTCTAAGAAAGTAATTCATAAAGTTAGGGAAATTAGGAACTCTAGTGCATATTCTGGGGGAAATCATTGGATCTGAACAGCTGTATTTTTCATAGATGACATAGAAATAAGTTTTAGGAAAAAATATTAATTATGGTAGGTTATAAGTATCACATGACATTAAGAGATCCAGTACATATACTGAAATTTTGAGTTATTTTCATTTTCATATAATGTACTGGATACACTTTAAAATATTGTTACTTTATACAGCATTAAGCTATGATTTTTCACATAATAGGATTTATATCATTAAGCATTTCTGTTATTCCTTCTTTAAAATTTTTAGATACCACAAAACACTAAGAGCCAAGCTAAGCAAAGAAAGTGCAACAAACCATTAATTACACATAATTATAAGGCTAGTTTTTAAAAACAATGTTTGTAGAAATGTCACATCAATTCAGATTATATGCTGAGTGTTTTCATGTCTCTACATTTAATTTCTGATATTTGAAAATGTGCTTTGTGTACAGTAATTGTGGGCAATGTTTTAACAAGACTATAATAAAGCAAATTAAAAGTATAAACAAAAACAAATCCTTCAATTTATTCCCTGAAACTTAGCAAATAAGTTAAAGTCATTATTTTCTTTAGATCTCTGCTACATAATTAAGATGAGTGTCATCTTGAATTCTTGATAGACAGATCAGGGAGGGGAAAGAGGAGGGGGAAAGGAAGGGAAATTACTGACTTAAAATAGTTGTCAAGTCTTCTGTATAAAAAGCATTTTATACAGATTTTATAAGAGATTTTCCCTTTCAATCATTTGGAATGTCATGGATTTGCTTGTGTCTTCCTCAGTCCTGTCCTCTTAGGTCAGAGCTGGTGAATCTCTGCTGTACATACTATGTAATTGTCCTGCTGTGTCAGGAGCAGTGCAGGCCAGGCTCTGGGCCCGTCCAGTGAAGTTACTGTTTCTGTTAACTCTGTCCTCTCTTAGCTCTGTAGATGTCATGGCTGTTGCGACCTGCTCCCTAGTTCTCCTCTTGACTGGGATTAGAAACCTTTGCTGTTTTCTGGTACAAATGGCATTACTTTGCTTCTGCATTCAGCTTCAACGCCACGGGCCTTTTTCATTGGCTTCATCTGTATCCTTCAGCTTCCCAACAAGAGGCAGAGAGAAGCTGTACCAGCTTTGCCCCAGTGCCAGCCCTTCCTTTATTTCCGGTGGTGTCACCCTAGCTCCAGGATCTTTGGTCACTCTCTGAACTTAGACTTCCCATCATAATAGTCTGTGGCCTCTGGCTCCTATCCTCTGTACTCTAACCAGCCCCCTCTTTACTGTTACTTTTTAATTTCTGTTTTTCGCTTTGGCCTTTCCATAGCACTAATGTTGTTGACCATGGCCTTGGTGAAATTCATTTTGTCATGTTATCATACAGTTCTTCATAACCCTCTGTCCAACTTGCTGTACTAGTTCCTGTCCTCCTGCTGCTGATGCCATATGGCCGTTCATCATAGATCTGCCCTCGTGCCCACAGACTTCACTGTTGGTTTACCTTCATCATTACTGTCAACACTATGTCCCACTCAGGGGCAGAACTTCTCAGATACCCCACTGCAATGTTCATTCCAGTTTAAGTAGCTGGGATCTTTGGGTGAAAGGAAAATCACCTTTCTGTGAAGCTAGTCTACCAGAGTTCTGCACTTCAGTAAGGCACCATTATTTTCTTGTTGCTATGAATGGCAGTCACTTTGCAAGTGATTTAACTGATCGTCTGGGTGTCTCCTGTAAGGCAACTCACCCTGTTATTCTTTATGAAGTTATGTACTGACTTAGATCACCTCTTCTAGCACAGGGCCTTTACCCTGACCCTCTCACTTTGACTTCTGACTCTATCTGACTCTTCTTGTCTAAGTTCTTCAGTGTCCTTGCTGTCACACAACACTTTCTGGACACCATTGTACTCAGCCACTCCTTTCCTTTGGCATTTGCTTCAGCTCCTGGACCTATCAGATACCTCAGAAGATCACCTTTCCTGTCTTTCCTCATTCACTTCATTACTGTTCTCCACTGACCTCTGCTTGACTATATTCCTTTGAGCTTTAGTTTAAGAGGCCCTCCTAGTAGGGATTGCCTGTGTTACCCATGCTAAATCCTGCCCATCTTTGAGGACCAGAAAAGTCTCTCTGAATCAGTGATACATACTTTGTATTTTAGTAGATTATCTTTTCATGTCATATGTGTGTGGATAACTAACCCTAGTCATAAAACTCACCTTTGTTGAAACCTTTCCATTTTTTACTGTTTTTTTCAAATAGATTTCAGTCTTATTTTTTAACTGTACTTTAGGCTTCTTGAGTGTAAGAATATATCTTCTTTCCTTCATCTCCTATGAGGGCAATAAAGTTAATTTCCATAGGTACTGAGTGGTCATTTATTTTTGGCTTTCACGAACACTCATCACATTAAGAAAGTTTCCAACTGTAATTATCCATATTCAACAAAACATCCAACACTTCTACTGATGGTGTATACCAGGGCCTGACATTCTTGAAATTAAGACGGAAGACAACTGTTTCTAAAAGTAAGTTTTGCTATTGAAGGATATGCCACCTTGTTTCAGTGGAGATAGAAAGCCAGCTGGTTCCCTAAGATAACCTAACACTTAGTACCTCGGATTATTTCATGTTATAACATAGTGGAATCTTTGAACTGTCTTGCTAGAAAAGCCTTAGAGATAGTCCTGCAGTAATTCTCTCCACTTACAGTTGACACTCACCGGGAGTTAGCAGTTGGTTATACCACCAGCAAATGCGGAATTAGTGGCTACATTCTGGCGTTGTAGTTCACTTGTACAGTCCTTTCCAGTGGACGTTTCCTCATATTTTACACAGAGTCAGGAACACTGTCTCAGTTCTTTCATTCATGTTTGAGTCTTGTGTACCACAATTCTCCAGTATTAGTGATCAGAGGCAATTGTTTTTAATAACCTAAGTAGAAATCATCAAAGGATAAAACGAAAGGAATAAATATACTCATTATTTTCAAAACCCTTTCTGTGTCCTGTGGTATTGCCTGCTATTGGTAACTTGATATGGTAAATATTTTATGCCATGAAATTGAAATGTGAATGGAGCCAAAGCAAGCAGATGACAATAAAGAATTGCAACGGTCTTTCTTAATAAAAAAAAAAACTTTGAGTGAATAAATAGATGTCACAGCACTTGATCTTACTTTCTATTCCTAAGCATGTCTAGAATTAGTAGCAAGAAATAAGCATTTGTGTGTGCACACAGATACATATACACATACACACAGGTATTTGAAACAGTTTTTTCAAACTTTAACAGTTCACCATAAGTATAATGATTTAGAAATAGCTTCTTGAAATAAGTAGCTTATTAAAAAATAGCTTCTAAATTGGGTAGATATCACTCATTAGACGTGGTAAAAATAGTTTATAGTTAATATTGATTGTTCTACATACTTATTGAAGTAAGTACTTTGTGGGTAAGTTGTGTGTGTGTGTGTGTGTGTCTATATACATAGTACTCATGCACATGTGTGTATTTATGTGTGTGTCTGTGCATGCACATGTGTGTATGTATGCAGAAGTTGGAGGACGACATCAAGTGGCTTCTTCTATCCCTCTCTACTTTATTCCTCTGAGATAGGATCTGTAACTGAACTTGTAACTGGGCTGGTGGCCAGTGATCCCCAGTGATTCTTGTGTTTCTGTTCCCCTAACTCCAACAGCGCCAAGGTCACAGGTGTACATGACCATTCCTTTCAATTTATTTGTGTTTGGAGATTTGAACTCAGTTCATTATGCTTATTCAGCATATACTCAGCTGCTGAACCATCTTTTCAGTTCCATGGTTTTGATTATATAAGGCTAGTTTAAGTGTATAATGACATAGTACATGGATTAAATGAAAATATTTTTATTTTGGATTAATTGCCTGAATGAAAAGTAAATTACACAATACGTAAGTACAATACATACACATATATGTATACATATATACAGTCTATGTATTTGAAGCAGTATGTCATCAAACTTCAATGTAGCACGTTGTAATAATCATGAATATGAAAAACCATAGGTTGAGGAACTTTTGACTTTTGATGGTTACCTGGAAAGAAACTTGTATGTTAGTGATGCTGGCTAGTTTTTTGCCTCTTTGACAAAAGCTAGAGTCCATCCAGGAAGAAGGACCTCATTGAGAAAATGCCTTCACTCAGTTGGACTGTAGACAAGTC
The DNA here is from genome assembly GCA_004026605.1 of Ondatra zibethicus. Classification (NCBI taxonomy): domain Eukaryota; kingdom Metazoa; phylum Chordata; class Mammalia; order Rodentia; family Cricetidae; genus Ondatra; species Ondatra zibethicus. The sequence goes on along the minus strand of PVIU01000570.1, from coordinate 273,029 downwards.
TGTAGGCATTTTCTTTTCAATGATTGATGTCAGAGGTCCCCATCTACTGTAAGCAGTACCACCCTTGTGCAGGTGGTCCTGAGTTGTATAAAATAGCAAACTTAATGAGACATGGAGAAAACCAGCCAGCAAGTAGCATTTCTTCACGATCTCTGCTTTAGTTCCTGCCCTGATTTCCTTTAGTGATGTATTGTGACCAGAGAGTTGTGATATGAAGTAAACCCTTTCTTCTTCAAGTTATAAAGTTCAGAGTACTTTATAGCATAAAAAGCAGACTAGGCTGGACCTGGACCAGAAATGGGGCCTTGCTGGGCAGACCAGACGGCGTTGTTCTGGGGATGATGACGGAAGGGTTTGGGAGCTTTCAGTTGGGGACACTATCAGGTGCTTCAAAGTTCAGTGAGCTCTTGGAAGACAATGCGGAGAGCAATGCAGACGGTGGAGGCTTGGCTTGCCCAGTCTCTGAGGAACGTGCGAGAGTCCCTCAAAGCTTACCAGGACCCTTAGTTTGATACTTTGAATTAAGAATCTGTTTTCTGTTTTCATTTTCCTACAGGTTGACATCCAGTTATGCCAGCACCATTTGTTAAAGATGCTTTCACTCTTCCATTGTATACTTTTAGCTTCTTTGTCAAATATGAGGTGTTCATAGGTTTGTGGATTAATATCCGGGTCTTCGATTCAATTCCATTGGTCAATGTCTCTGTTTTTATGCCAATACCAAGCTGTTTTCATTACTGTGGCTCTGTAATAGAGTTTGAAGTCAGGGATGGTAATACCTCCGGCAGTTACTTTATTGTATAGGATTGTTTTGGCTATCCTGGGCTTTTTGTTTTTCCATATAAACTTAGTTATTGTTCTCTCAAGGTCTGTGAAGAATTTTGTTGGGATTTTGATGGGTATTGCATTGAATCTATAGATTGCCTTTGGTAGAATTGCCATTTTTACTATATTGATCCTACCAATCCAGGAGCATGGGAGATCCTTCCATTTTCTGTTATCCTCTTCAATTTCTTTCTTCAAGGTCTTAAAGTTCTTGTCAAATAGATCTTTCACTTCCTTGGTTAGTGTTACCCCAAGATACTTTATGCTATTTGTGGCTATCGTGAAAGGTGATGTTTCTCTGATTTCCCTCTCTGTTTCTTTATCCTTTGTGTATAGGAGGGCTACTGATTTTTTTTGAGTTGATCTTGTATCCTGCCACATCACTGAAGGTATTTATCAGCTGTAGAAGTTCTTTGGTAGAGTTTTTGGGGTCACTTATGTACAATATCATATCATCTGCAAATAATGAAAGTTTGACTTCTTCCTTTCCAATTCGAATCCCCATGATCTCCTTATTCTGTCTTATAGCTATTGCTAGAACTTCAAGCACTATATTAAAGAGATATGGGGAGAGTGGACAGCCCTGTGTTGTTCCTGATTTTAGTGGAATTGCTTTGAGTTTCTCTCCATTTAATTTGATGTTAGCTGTCGGTTTGCTGTATATTGCTTTTGGAAATCAGTGTGACGGTTCTCAGGAAATTGGGAATCAACCTACCTCAGGATCCAGCAATACCACTCTTGGGAATATACCCAAGAGATGCCCAATCATACTACAAAAGCATTTGTACAACTATTTGTGCAGCATTATTTGTAATAGCCAGAACCTGGAACCAACCTAGGTGCCCCTCAATGGAAGAATGGATCAAGAAAGTGTGGAATATATACACATTAGAATACTACTCAGCGGTAAAAAACAATGACATCCTTAAATTTGCATGCAAATGGATGGAAATAGAAAACACTATCCTTAGTGAGATAACCCAAACCCAAAAAGATGATTATGGTATGTACTCACTAATTAGTGGACCCTAGCCATAAACAAAGAACATTAAGCTTATAGCCCACAAGCCTAGAGAAGCCAAATAGCAAGGTGGACCCAAAGAAAAACATATATAGATCCTCATGGAAATTGGAAGCAAACAAGATCGCCAGGCAAAAGGTGGAGGCACGGGAATGGGGAGGTAGGGGTGGGGGGTGGATGAAAGGGAGATAGGGAGGGAGAAGGGATGGACTGGGGAGAGCTTGGGGGAGTGGGAGGGTGGAGATGGAGGAAGGGTGGATATTGGAGAAGGGAATAAGATATCTACATTAAGGGAGTCATTTTAGGATTGGCAAGAGTCTTGGCTCCAGAGGGGATCACAGGTGTCCATGGGGATGTCTCCAGCTAGGTACTTGGGCAGCAGAGGAGAAGGTGCCTGATCTAGCCTTGTCCCATAGTCACATTGAGGAATATCTTGATCATCACCATAGAAATTTCGTCCGATGGATGGAGACAGAGACAGAGACCCACATTCACACCAGAGCAATGGGCTGAGCTCCCAAGGTTCAGTCGAAGAGTAGAAGGTGGGAGAAGATGAGCAAGGAAGTCAGGACTGGGAGAGGCTGGTCCACTCACTGAGACAGTGTGCCTGATCTAATGGCAGCTCACCAAATCCAGCTGGACCAGGACTGAGTGAGCATATGATGAAACTGGAATCTCTGAATGTGGCTGTCAATGGGGGCTGACTGAGAAGCCAATGATAATGGCACTGGGACCTATCTCTTCTGCATGTATTAGCTTTTTGGGAATCTAGTCTATATGGATGCACACCTTCCTAGGCCGGGATGGAGGGGGGAGGGCCTTGGGCTTCCCACAGGGCAGGGCACCCTGCCCCCTCTTAAGGAAGCAGGGGGAGGAAGGAGGGTTAGTTGGGGAGCGGGAGGGGACTGGAAGAAGGGGAGGAAGTGTAAATTTTTTGAATGAAAAATAAAAGAATATTTAAAAAAAACAAAAAAAAGAATCTGTTTTCTGGTCAGCTGGATCTGAAGAATTAGTTGTGATTAAGGAAAGACCAGTACCACTGGAGCGAAACCTTTGTTTTACTGGGTCAGTTGATGCTGGTTAGCTGGTGATGATGTATCAGCTATAATAAACGTCAGTCACCGAGGCACAGTCTTCAGGAAATTGTTCTCTCAGGGTCAGTACAGCACACATAAACTGCGGGCAGAGGAGGCCAAGACTGCATTTCAAATTGGCAGGAACTTGTTGAATATAGACCATGGGTTGAGAACTTCTGTTTTAGAACTTGGTAGGTGTAGTGTCACTTGCCAAAAGAAGGTAATTGTCAAAAACTAGTCACTCTGGGGCACAATGTGGTTTGTTTGGGGTGTTTGCTTAGGTATAGTACTAGCAATTTGTCTAATTATCATTTAATTAACCTTCCTGATTTGGGGTGCTCAGCCTTTGAGCTGCTATAAGCCCAGGAGGAATCTGAATTTGATTGACATTTCAAAGTCAGTTGCTTTTGTGACACTGGGGATAAAAGCAGGACATTAAGTCCAGCTGTGACTGCACAGTGAGGTCATAGACAGCTTGGGTGACATGAAATGTCACCAAACACCAGGAGGCAAGGGCAAGGGGAGGCTGGGCAACAAAACCGTATTTTTTTAAAGGAAAATAAATAAAGCTATATTCCTGGAAACTTCTATCTCTATGTAACCTTGGCTTAATCATTTCTTCTTGTGTGGTGTTTTCTTTTCTCAGATGTAAATTAAGCCTTATTGATAGGTATTAATCCCCTATTTGCTTTTGGTTGAAATGCATAATTATATAATTGGTTTTAAATATTCTGATGTGTTAAAGAAGAAATATAAGCTGAATAATTCTAAGAATAAAAATGACTTTTTGTATTTCATGTAAATATTAATGCATTAACCTATACTTAGTAAGCTTTTGCTTCAAATTATGTTTTTCCATATCAGAAGTATATTTCAATCTTTAAAGTTTTCTGGATTAAGAATGATAATGTAGCCAGGCTGTGATGGTGCACGCCTTTCATCCCAGCACTCGGGAGTCAGAAGCAGGCAGATCTCTGTGTTTGAGGCCAGCCTGGGTTACAGAGTGAGTTCCTCAAAGAACATTGTGGGCCCTCCCTCTAGTCTTATCCTTCTCACTTAGATATATATATTCATTCATTCTTGTTACATTCGAGCTGTAAAAAGGGGTTTTCTTTATGGTTTGCTTTGTCATGATTCAGCCAGTCTCCAATCCACGCTCCCTTGTGTTTATAAATGCCTGAGTTGGAAAGTCTGTAATTTGGCTGTGGCTCAAAGGAGAACCAAATAGACTGAGATAAAGAGTGTGTTGTGGATAAGAGTCAGTGATTTTCACCACAAGTCTTGTGCAGAGTATGACGGTCTTATTAAACTCTGAGGACTTGGATGGGGCAGAGAGTTCCACTGAAAGGCTCTTTCTACACTGTTTAGAAACGTGTCCTCAAGTATTCCTGGGACAGCATTTAGAGCAGTCCCTTGTTCTTGAATTCATGTTGCAGATGCACCGATGCCGACTGTGCTTAAGGCTTCTGTTTCATTTCACAGCCACATTGCAGGTGCAGTGGTTTGTGCCCGGTGTGGGTCAGCCACGGCATTCTCCTGTACATGGTGAAGACCTGTCAGAATATGAAAGCTGTTCATCTTCAGCAATTTCGGTAAATTGTTCTGTAAGATTATCCTGTTGTTTTGCCAGAAGTCATCTTATTTTCTTTGGTTTTTGAATATATGGAAGTTATTTCATTCCTAAGATACAAACCTTAAGTAATAAACCTCCCCTGGCAGGTATTAATTCTCGCTTTTAGTAAAGATGAAGGAAAAATATGTGTATACTAGTTTTAAAATTATGATATATTTAAGGAAGAAATAAGGTTCTAATAATTCTAAGAAAAAAACAACTTGCTGCTAGCCATTTCCACTACTTTTCACATAATGATTCTATTAGTGGGCTTGTAACTGGTTATAAAGTTCTGGATTTAGGGAAAAATAAGGTTTTATTAAATAATGAATCATTTCGCTCAGCCTTGGCTGTAAGATTTACAGCACAAGCAGGAGTCTTAAGAGTTTTTTGTTTCTATGTGAATCTTCTCAGTTTCCTTTATAAAGTAATCTGGCTTCTGATGCTTGAATAATAGATGAGGAAATCTAGCAGCCTAAGGTCTGTCTGTCCTGGCAGGAGCAGCTAGAGTGTGAGCCCTGTATGGCCTGGGGTCCTTTCCTCCCTCTTTGTTTGAAACACAGACAGAACTCCAGCAGGTCCAGGCCACCATGTATACCAAGGCCAATCTGAGTCTGCTTACTGACCTTAGGGCACGGTAGATCGGACACATCACACTACTCAATAAATGTCTACAAAGCGAATGGAAAATCGCAAGGTACAAAACCATTTCAGCAAGTTGCAGATTGGCAGCCATGTGGAGTCTGTCATCTTTACAACCTTATTGAATTGCTGAAAAGTGTGACATTTAGTAACAAAGAGTCTACTCAGGTGCCTATGACAGCTTCAAGATCTGTGTTTAGAATCGAACAATATGTAAAAGCTGGCATAAAACTCAAAATACATCACTGGTTTCAAAAATTAGACTGAGACAGATGCTGCCACCAGAGAGAAGTAATCTAGTTATAAACTAAAAATACCTTTTGAGAAGTAATCAAGTTTGATCTATATACATTTCACTTATTTTTCTCCACAGTTTAAATGCACAAAAGTTACCAGTATGACGATTTTTAAAAGCACTATCTATCTTCATGAAAAGGACAGTGTTTTTTCAGATTGAAAATAAAAAAATTAATAACTTAAAAAGTAGCAAACTATTTCTGTTCTTAGCAAATAAATGGCAGTGTTTATTTACTTTGTGATGATCAACCTGAAGTAAGTGGCTGGATGCTGGAGCTGCATTTGTCGTGGGATCTGATGAATGCTTCACTGGGTTGGATAAATAAAACTTTAATTAAATAAGAATATTTTTCACTGTAGTTTAGGGAAAAAAATGATTACTCCTGCCATGGGGTGTCCTTTCTTGCATAGAATAGAGTTTGTTGATTTCAGCCTGCTTTAGTAGATAGGGATCATTTCTATAACTTATCTGATTGCTTTAGTTAGTTTTAATTCCAATACCTTGAACTTCTTATGTAGCATCAAGCAGAAGCAGTCGTTTGAGTGGCTTTTGGTGGTTCTTTCTGGTCTTTTATTATGACCTGAGATTGGGTTTTTGATCAGAATTCTCAAATCTCTTTCTCTCTTGCTCTGTCTCTCTGTCGCTGTCTCTCTTTGTCTCTTTCTCCCCCTCCCTCATCTCTCTGGTTGATGTTGCTTTCCCTGTGTTTGGTGTGGCTTTTGGAGTAATTTTAGGTATTAGAATTTTTAAAACACAATGATTTTTCTTACATTTTATATTTTTTATATTTCAAATTAATTTTTAAAGCCATTTGTGCCTTTCAAGGTATAAGACTTAGAAAACGGATATTTCTTCCAAAACCTACAGCTTGGCCTCACTTACTTTTGCAAACCTTTTTCCAGGTATTTACTCCTGAGACCAGTGCCGATTTGCTGGGTATTTGCTTTAGGCAAGACATTCCCCTAGACATATAAGGGAGCCTCTGAGTTTAGTTAGAACAATTCTTGACCTTGAGAAGCCTGGCATCCTGACCTGCACTGTCTGGTATGGTAGCCACTGACTCTCAGTGTTTGTTTATCAGGGGAAGGAACTTAGTCCATATTGAGAAAGGTGAATGTACTATAAATATAAACTATGATGGATGTTAAAGGGTTAATATAAAACAGGAAAACAGAGTATTTTAACTATTTTTATGTTGATTACATGTTGAAATTGTGGTGATTGGGGATCAGTAAATTACTAAAGTTTATTTCACTTGTTTCTTTTTTATTAAAAATCTTCATGCAAGTATATATTTCACTTTTTATAATTTTTAAAAATGTAACAATTCTTTTGGGTGTAATTGATTTATATGATATTTTCATCCTTCCATCACTATCTGCAGGAGAAATGTGCCAAAAGATCATTCACGTTTTCCCCATAAGTACACATGTTCTAACCACAATAAACAATAGCAACTAAAGTATAACAGGACAGGAAATCAAGGCATAAGATTTATAAGCCCATTAACTAACCCATTATTGTGAAAATCATGATTAAGTTGCGTATTTTCTTTTACAATCTGATAAAATTAATAGTGATGCTGGGACAAAGGGTTCTAGGTGCTAGACACAGACTAGAAATAATAAGAAAGGAAAGGTGCGGCGGCGGGGTTAGGGTTGGGGAGCATCCTGGTGGGGGTTTGGTATATGAATCTGAGGCTCACTCCACTGGAAGAGATAGAGGTGGAAGAGAGAGCTCTGATTTGGCTCTGGCAAGATCAACACAGAACAGGAGGAGGAAGAGGGTTAGTTGTAAACCATGTTGATTATACTTAAGATTTTAGTGAAATTTTTTTGTGTTGTTTTGTTTGACACTAGACAGCAGCCCTAGGCAGCAGCATGGTTACTTTGGTCTGTGTTCAGAGCTAGTTACACTGTGACAGTGAAGCAAAAGCCAAGCAACAGCCAGCAGCCGCGTTCACCAAGATGCCTGTAAGGATGCGGTCAGTTCCTCAGCACAGCTTCTGCTTCAGCAAGGGATGCTGGAGATCACTGGCCACCCAACTTCCTTCTTACAGACAGTAACAGAGCAAAGTGTTAGTAGATAAAACATAAAGCCTTCTCCGGTCATTGTGTCATTAATACCCATGAGACTAGTTTGAATGCTGATTTCAAGTAAACTACCTTCTTTTTCACTGCATAGCTGGCTCAGGTAGATGAGTCTTGAGAATTCGTGCATCTGTGTTGGGGTGGGAGGGACTGGGCAAATGGTCCTGAATGGTTGAAGAAAGCAGGCTAATAAGCCAGCAAGTAGCCCTTCTCCCTGATCTTTGCTTCAGTTCCCGCTCCTAGTTCCATGATGAACTATACACTATAAGCTGAAATAAAGCCTTTCCTCCACATGTTGCTTTTGGTCATGGCCTTTATCATAGCAATAGGAAGAAAACAAAATACAGTCTTAGTGAGACTAGCCTCTCCTGTGTTTCCGCCTTTGTAATATCTCCTCCTGCCTTTGTAAACCCCACAAAGTAGCCACTTCCCTCATTCTGTGAAATTGGTAGCTGATGGTTTGAGATGGGTTCTCCTAAGATCACACAGCCAGTCAAAGGGGATCCAGCAGAACTGAAGTCAGAATGGCAGTGTGGGTGGAGACCAGGTGGCCAGCTTCAGGATCTGACTTTGCACCTGGCACCCGAAGCTTTGAGCACTGAGTCATCCTAGGGACCCAATTAGAAAAACACAGAACCCATCACCAAGGGAAATGTACAGTGGTGGAAGAACCAAGAGGGCAGATGGATGCTGAACTGCGGAGAACTACCGCATCCCATGATACGGCTGTAAAGAGCCTAGGAACCCAGGGGGTATACAGCCTCCACTGGTGACTATCTCCCACCCCCTTTCAGGGAGAGAAGAAAGACACCCACGCCACTTTGCCCTTCTTCCTGCCCAGCCAGCATCAGTGCCGGAGCCAGATGGTATCACCCAGAAAATAATCGGCAGGCACGGGCCTGAGGAGGATTGCAGGGGGTAGTCGTCAGCCACGTGGAGCTGAACAGGGATCAGGGATGAACATCTCTGCTAGGGTCTGTTATTTAACCTCTGAAAACCATTCCTGAAAGGGAGATGGCCTAAACTTCCTAACCCACTCCGTGGCTGGGAGAGCCTCCCTTTGGGCACTGTCCTGCTGGGCTCTTGAGTACTGGGAGCTGTACTGGGATTCGATTATTCTTGATTATGGTTTTACTCTCTACACTTCATTTTCTCAAGAATTATCTTTTTTCTTAATTTTTAAAGTAAAATTAATTCATAAAGAAAATCCATTACATTTTCTAGATCAAAGAACCTTCTAATTTTGTCAGGCCATAACGGACTGCAAGAGCTGGTACAATGCAGAGGGCTGATTTTCTCATACTCTTCGTCCCAGCTTATTCTAAAGTTATGATCTTATTAAATTAAAAACTGTTCTACAGCAGTGCTTTCCAAAGTAAACTAAATTAGTTTAAAAAATTATAATTTGAATAAAATATGATTCAGCTGAAACTCCAGCTTTTCCAGAGACAAAATGTGATTTCTGTTTTGCCATTATAGCTTCCAGTAAACCTTAGTGGATTTTACATCATATTTGGTTTGGGAGAGGGGAAAAATGCATGTAATTAGATTAAAAGAAAAAACTTTTTGCTAATTTAATCTTCAATATATGTCTGTAATGTCATAAACTATGCTGCAGACTAACCTTGCGAAGGGTTTCTGGGAAAGCTAACTTTTGGGGTGATAGCAGAATGTAGGTGAGTCCTAGGTTGTCAGTGTGGCACTGCAGTAATGATGCCCCCTGTAACAGATTTGTGTCTGACTTAAGATGGATAGGGCAGGGACATGGGGTGGCAATAAACATGGTTTATCACTCGTCGTACCAACTTGTGGTCTATTAGAAAATCAATTGGGCCAGCCCATACACCAGTTTCTTCAGCCTCTGGCACCTCACTTCCTTGTTTTTGTTTGTTTTGAGACGGTTTTTCTGTGTAGCCCTGGCTGCCCTAGAACTCGCTTTGTAGACCAGACTGACCTTGAACTCAGAGATCAGCCTACCTCTGCCTCCCAAGTGCTGGGATTAAAGACGTGTGCCACCTCTGCCTGGTCGCTGCTGTGTTTTATATCCATGAACTCACACACAATCTCCAGCATCTCCCTTCTAACAACTGGTCCTTTGCGAAGGGATGTTATTGCTGCCTGCCCTTCATAGTGCTCCTGCATGCCCTGATTATCTCAGCAGCAAATAACTCCTTTATTTTGCCCTGACCCGCCTCTGAGCCACACAAGACAAACTTCCTGAGATAGCTAGAAAAACCAGCCTGTACCAACTCTTGCACCCCATTATGGCCTGACAAAATTATCATAGCAGAGAATGAAGACCCTTAATTAGATGTGAAGGGGAGCCGTGCTCTCAGGCCAGTGCAGTCCCGTGACAGCAGGGCTCCACAGCCACTCTTGCTCCCCACACATTCTGGTTCACGACAGAGTCCCCAAAGTCCCCTTAGCCGCTGAGGTTAATCTCCATTCTAGTCACGTGGGCTAGGATTTAGTTAAGGGCCAGAGGAAGGAGGAGCTGTAGCATCCTCAAGATACAAACACAAAGCCATCCTAAGTGGCCGATTTATGATGGTCCATACAGCCTGCCCACTTGGTTACAGGCAACAAGACTAACCCCGACCTGGTGAACAGCTGTAGATGCATTCCAGGCCTGGGAAGAGCTGCGTTCAAGAAGTTTCTAGCCAGATTGGCAGTTTGAGACTGCCTATTTCCAGTCAGAGGATGGGCCTGTAGAAGGCCTTAGACTCTATTGTGCCTGAGTTTCCAGTGTCTGGTATTGCAGAGCTACCCTGTGTTTCAGTGCTTCTGTTGCAGTATATTTACTCATACCCACTTTTACTCCTAAAGTGCCACCTCGATATGTTATAGTCTAAAAGTATATATTCATTATCCACAGTTATGTATCTACTATCTGCCGGAGACTGGGTGCTCCTTGCTTCTTATGGGAGCCTTCTGCTCACACCAGTTCATTCTCTGGATGCTTTCTTTTAGGAAACTACAGCTTTAAAAAGCCAATATAGAGGCATGTAGCTGGTGGAAAGGTCAGCTTCCAACATCAGATCACAATACTGCTTATAAGTGGGTGTTAGTCATGGCAGTCTGATTTGGGAATAAGGATGGCATTGTGTTTATTAAGGGGATTTTGGTGGTTAGTTTGCAAGTAGACTCAATTTAGTCCTTTGTTTTCTGAAGTGTTTTAATGAAATAAAATGCAGTATAATTAGATGTTACATTTAAAGATTACATTACGGTACTGGTATATAAAACCTAAGCATGCTTTGTAAATGCCTGTATTTCCTTCTCACACCAGTTTCTGGAGTATAATAATACAGCCTTGCTAGTTCCAGCTCTCAGAATTCTAGCTTTCAGGATGTATTCCATAGGATTGCCCAAGCTTCTTGGTTTTGTAGTAATTGGTACAAAACGATGCATAGACTATTTATTATGTTATTTAAAGCATGGAGCATGTTTAGGAAGCGGTATTTAGAATGAATTGTATGTGCCCTGTGAATTGGTTGTGCATTTGTTGCCAATGATTTTCTCCCGAAAGCTGGCTCTTAGAGCATTGGGACTGAGAACAGTGGCACAGGTTGATCACGGAAGCAGTGAGTCTGCTTTACTTACTAGTAGCTCGTGCCGTTGAAATACATAAATGATGAGACTTGCTCTTTTTAAAACTGCTTTTCATTTTGGTTTGGTGAGCTGATTAATTTGGAAGAAACTTGTGGCTTTAAAAAGGTGTCCTCCAGCCCAGGGAGATGCTAGGCCTTTGCAGTCCAAATTGGCTTTCTCTGCTCTGCAAGTGCTCCACACCAGTCTCTTGGGTCTTCTGGCTTTCTGCCATGTAGGCATTGACATTTTATTGATTTCTTAACCCAAGTATAGCTTTTAATTTAACAAAACAGGAGACTTTTCCTGGGTATGATATAAAGCTTGAGTGTTGTGATCCTTGCCCATGGATGCGGAGAAAGTGAAAGTGTCCACGCATCAGCAGACCACAGCTTTGTTATGTCACTTACAAATAGGAAAACAGGTCTTGAATTTACTATAATGCTTAAGGTTTTTAAATAAAACATTTTGAGCTATAGTAATTAAAGTATTTTGAAAAATTATAGCTATTTTAAACCTATTTTTAAAAGATGCCAACTTTTCTGTTGTCTCAGATAGCCATGCTTCAAGTGATAACCTTTGTATCTGTCTAGCTGTTCAGGCGGAATGACAAACTGCCATTTAGGTATCATTTATCTTTTAGTTCAGATTGATGAGCACGGCAAGACAAGACAAATGCCTACATAGGTGGACCGCTGATTCCGAACACTGTAAAGAAAACAAGGCCTTTAAAAACAAGCGATGCGTTGTGTTTTCACACATAAGGAAGTGTGACTTACTATCAATTTCATACATGTTTGTATTTGTTCCGTTTGGCACAGGGGCCTGTATGTGCTCCAGGCTGTGGAGGCCTTCTCCAAGTAGGTGTTCACTCTTCTCGCATTGAGGTTGGCCAGCCCACAGCTCATGTCTGATTTCTCTCTAGTCTGCTTACCCTTATTCAGCCCCATAAGTCTCTCACACCGTGTAGTCTCTTTCGTACTGTACACCTTTATGCTTGCTGTGTGCTCTGATTACACTTACCTACCTTTCCATTTTCCAGAAGGATCTAGTTCAGAAGTTACCCTTTGGGAAAGCTAGTGGTGGGGCCAACCTCTGTTGCATTTCCAATGACTTTGTTCCTTTGGGGCTATGTTTCCCCTTTCCTGCATGTTAATTTCCTCTTCTTTATTGTGTAAATCCCTTTAGGCAGAAACCTGTGTCATAATCTTTCATCTAAGCAGAGACCTCTCCTTTTAAACTACCAGTTCATCTCCCCATTTGTCCTCCCAGGGTTCTCTGCCCTCACACCCCTTCTCTCTAGGCCTCCTTACCTATTACCCTAAAACTCACTTGCTGAGGTCACAAAAGAGTGCTCAGCTGCTGGGTTGCAAACATACTTCAAATAAAGGAGTAAAAAGACAAGATACACATAGAATAATGGGGCTGGAGAGATGGCTCAGCAGTTAAGAGCACTGCCTGCTCTTCCAAAGGTCCTGAGTTCACTTCCCAGCAAGCACATGGTGGCTCACAACCATCTGTAATGAGATCTGATGCCTTCTTGAGGAAGAGACCTGGTCAGTGGTCCTCATCAACTTAGACCATGAAACCCAATATGGCCAAGTTCAACGGAACTGCCATGTACGGGCTGCCCATGCATGCTTTAGCATTGCCAGGGCATAAACTTCTTTTTCATTTCATTCATGAATTTAACTGTCTAGTACTAAAGTAAAATATGAAGGGATGGAACAGTTTAATCGAGGACAGAGAAAATAAAGCTGGATTTAAACAAAAGTGTTCCTATTTTGTGCTATCTACAATTTACATTCAGAAGGACAGAGAGTTTAAATATAAAAGGATAAGAAAAGGTATATCATACAAACTGCAACCCTTAGGATTTTTAAAATTATTTATCTTATTTGAGATTATGATATGATCACATAATTTCTTCCTCGTCTTTCATCTTTTAAAGTATCCTATGTGCTCCTCTTTGCTCTTTCAACTTCATGACCTTTTGAAAAATTAATTGTTGTAACACACACACACACACATACACACCATATTCCTAAATACTGTCTACTCAGCCTGTATAGTGTTACATATATGCATTTTTTCAGAGCTGACTAGTTGATACTGGATAACCACTTGGTGTGCTCTTCCCTAGGGAAGACCATTTCTTCTACTCCCAGCATTCCTTAGTTGCCTCTTACGATAGTTCCTCTGATAAGATAGAGCCTCATGGTCTTTCCCTCACTCACTTTGTGTGTCTGTTGTCCTTGTTCAGCTCAGCTCATGTCTCAGTAGTCAACATGCTGGTGAGACTTTATGGGTATAGTTTCTGACACTACTGGGAGATACCAAAAGTTATGTTGTAAGCACAAACAGACACAAAACAAAACGAAACAAAAACAAAAAACAGTCTTGGTGTCATGCCCACTTGGTGAGCTCGAGGACAACGAGAGACCATGTGTCAAATGAGAAAAGAATAGTTCCTTTGCAAGATTATGCCTGTGGATGATACCCAAGGTCGTCCACTAGCCTACACACACACATACATTCACCCTTATACTGGCTAGTTTTATGTCACCTTGACACAAGCTAGAGTCATCAGAGAGGAGGACGCCTCAGTTGAGAAAATGCCTCTGTAAGGTCTGACTATATGTGATGTTTCTGTCCCCTCTTCACCAGTGTTCCCTAACTCTTAGGTGCAAGAGTTGTTTGTAGATGTGTCCATTTGTATGTTAATACTGCTAAAACTATATGTCTTCAAAGTGGATAAGCAGGGTTGGGAAGATGCCTCAGTGGTTAGAAAAAAACCTGACTGTTCTTCCAGAGGATCCTAGTTCAACTTCAGCACCTACATGGGAGTTTACAACCATCTGTAAATTCTATCTCAGGGGATCCAGTGCCCTCTTCTGGCTTCCTCAGGCATATACATGGTGCAATCAAAACACCCACATGCATAAAGTAAGTTTTTTTAAGTGGTTAAGGTTATAAAGTTTACATTATACATTTATTACAATTCTTAAAAATTTCCATTATAAAAAAGCATCAAAGTGTTATATTCTTTTTATTTGATTATGATTGTTACATAGTATTGATATGATATGATACATATATTGATGATTGTTACATATAAGTATATTGTTACATATAAGTATACATGCATATTGTTACATATAAGTATACACATGTATATAAATGCAACCTGCGGAGTGTGTTTTTGTTGTTTGTATGTGTATAGTTTTTAGGGATGATCACTTTTTATGGGATAATCAATTAAGGAGTTCATCTCTGAAAAAGCCTAATTCTTCCTCTCTCAGCTGTTACCAATTACCTGTAATTTTTTGTCTAGGGCTAGAACCTCTAAGTCTTTCCCCATTCTGAGGCGTTATATTTTAATCTACTTAATTTTTAGAAGTTTAGTTATCATCTTTGAAAGTGAGATCATATTAAAATTAGATTCTGTTTTACTTAATTTACAAGCATAGTTTTACTCTTTATACGATGTATTGGACGACTCTAGGAATAATATGACACTAAGCTCATGGAAGATTCAATAATGTAATTTTGTTTTGTTTTAGACAAGGTTTCTATGTAGCCCTGGCTGTCCAGGAACTCACTTTGTAGACCAGGCTGGTTTTCAAACTCACAGAGATCCACCTGCCTCTGCCTCCTAAGTGCTGGGATTTAAAGGCATGTGCCATCACCACCCAGCATAAAAATGTGTTTTAAAATGTGAAATAAATGCATGCTTTAGCTAGGGATGGACAGTTTAGAGGGTTCTTTCCTGTCTGTGTAAAACTCACTGTAAGCCAGAAAAGCATTTAGAAGAGAGAGATTAGCCCATTTTCAATTACATATTCCCTGATGTCAACTAGATTTCTAGGCTAGAGCAAAATTAGGGTATACGGATGGAATCAAGAAGTAGCTGATGAACCTGAATATTTTATTGCAGGAAGTAGTCTGTGTTTAGGGAGAGATGGTATATTCAGCAGCACAGACTCCTACTGAGAGCATTTAGAAGTCCTGCCAGCAGGGCCTGGGTGCAGGGGTAGCAGTGGGTGTGTGACAGACCGCTCTGTATTTCTAGCTCTGTTTTCCTGATTCTGGGAGCCTGGAGAGCATTGGTGTAGAGTGACGGAGCGCCGGGGCATTATACAGCCCTGGTGAGGGTTTGGGTTCCTTTCTCTGCTTCTCAAATCCTTAGTCTCCTTAACTCGTGATGTTAAGGTAAACATACTTGCCCTCAAGTTGTTCTGAGGGTTAGAAAGGAACAACCAGTAGTTCAGTATAGTACATGCATGCTACTTATTACTTGGCAGAAATAGCAATTGCTATATTAACTTTTTTCCAGTATGATATTTTTATTGATTACTTGGGAATTTCACATCATGTACCCTATCACATTTGTTTCCCAGTCCTCCCAGGTCAGCCTCCGCCCTTGTGACCCCTCAAGAAAAATGAAAAAAAAAAGAGAAAAATAATAAAAATGAAAAAGAAAGCAAACAAAAAACCACAAGTCTAATTTGTGTTGCTCATATACTCTACAAGAGTATGGCCTAGACTACCAGTAGCCTGCCCACTGAAGAAAACAGTCCAGCTGGGTGGTGATGCACACCTTTGATCCCAGCACTTGGGAGGCCAGCCTGGTCTACAGAGTGAGTTCCAGAACAGCCAGTGCTGTTACACAGAGAAACCCTGTCTTAAAAAAAAAAAAAAAAAAAAGACAAAGAAAACTGAGTCCTTTCCCACCAGCACCTCCACCAGAAGCCTTCAGTTATGGGGAGCTACACTTCAGCATCTATATCACAATTTTAAGAGTTCTTTTTGTCTAGGCTTTCAGTCCAGGCTGTTACTTTTTTTGGGGGGGGGGCAGAGGTAGCAGTTGGCACAGAGCCTTCTGTGTCCCTCTTTCTCAACTGTGAGTCCGCAGTCATTGATGCCACTGCAGAAGTAGCTTCCTTGCCATTTCCAGTCAGCGGGAGCACGAATTGAATCATGGACTTCCACATGGTCTCTGGTGACAGCATGGGCCACAGGCGTCCACATGGTCTCTGGTGTCAGTACAGACCGTGGACATCAGCACAGCCCTCAGCAGCAGCACAGGCCATGGACATCGGCATGGCATCAGGCAGTGGGTGGCACAGACCACAGAACACACACATGCGCACACGCACACACGCTGTAGTAGGGCCATGGACCCCAACATGGCAGTACAGGCCACTCATCATCAAAATGGCCTCTGGTGACAACTTGGACCACAGATACTTAACATGGGCCTCATGCAGTAGCACGACTACATACTATGGGAGATACTTAATATTGCCTCTCATAGGGAAGCTGACCCTGGATCTCCACTCCTAACAAGGGCCTCAGATAGCCACATGGTCTCTAGTGGAAGCCCAACTCACAGACATCCTCATGAACCTTGGGCTTCAACACGGCCTGGGGCAGCAGACCACAGATACCAACATGGCTTCCAGGGGCAGCACAGACCATAGATGTCTTATCTTTCTTCATCTCGGACATCATGTTGCTTAGAATCAGAGTGATCAGGTGGCTGGGCAGCGTGTTTGGGGTCTGCACAGCACCCTGCCAGCCCTGCTTAGCAATGGTGTGTTCCCCCGTCCACCCTGTTCACAGCAGTCTTCCTCACACCTGTCACCACCATCAAGTCTCTAGTTCTGCCTCTCCACTGCTCACTCACCTCTCCATTTCTCCATTTCCCACCTCCCCTGCGTGTTCGCTCATAGTGGCACTGGAAACTGCATTATGTCACACCGTATATATTTTTTGGAACAAATAGCTTTACATGCAAATACTCATTGCAGTAAACAGTTGGTCTGGCTCAAGGTTTCTGGGTTCTGAAGCACCATAAATACTGGGCCATTACTGAGACTCATTCGTCTCAGATATCCTGCTGTTGCCCAGAGTCAGGGTGATGTTTCAGCTAGGCAGCAGGTCTGGCAGTTCCCTGTGAGCTCCTGCCTGCCACACACCTCCCTGCCCTCCATGTGTGATACCCCTAGGCTCACCTGGCTCCACCTTAGTGCTTGTAGCAGCTCTCCCTGCAGGACAAGCATGCAGGCAACAATACAGCTCTATGCTGGGGGCCATCTGACAGGCTTGGCATGGGCCCCATTCAGTAATGACATGTTTCTGCCAGAGCTCTAGGCTCCTACACTGGCACGCCAACCTGCTCTAGGTGCTGACCACCCATGCTTCACCAAGCAAGACTGCTGAGCTTGTGGAATGCAGGGAGCTCCACTGCCCTGTGCTCTCCTGTTGTAGGAGGCCGCTTGTTTGTCCTGGCCACCCAGAACCGAAATAATCACACAGAAACTGTATTATTTAAATCACCGCTTGGCCCATTAGCTCTAGCTTCTTATTGGCTAATTCTTACATATTAATTTAACCCATCTCCATTAATCTGTGCATCATCATGAGGTCTGGCCTACCAGCAAAGTTTTACCACATCTGTCTCTGGTGGTGGCTCCATGGCTTCTCTCTGACTCTGCCTCCTTTCTCCTAGTGTTCTGTTTAGTTTTCCCCGCCTACCTGTGTTCCCCTACAGCTCTGCTAGAGCCCAAAGCAGTTCCTTTACTAACCAATGATATTCACAGCATACAGAGTGAATTTCCATATCACTCTCCTGCAGGGCAAGCAGTATGGGCTGCAGTACTTACAGCTCTATGTTGGGAGTTGGCCTGCAGGCTTGTGGGCCCTAATCAGTCCTGACCTGTTTCTGCCGGAGCTACAGGTCACTTTGTATCACCCTGTCCTATGTACAGCCGCTCTTGGCTCATCAGACATGACTGTTGTGCTTGCAGCCTGCTGGCTAAGTCGCCTCATTCTCTGCTGCTCTGTTCTGCTGTCTTCCTTTCCAGTTTTCTGAGTCCACCTTTTAAAAGCATCTTCCCAGAAGACTCCGCCCCCTCCCTTTTTTAGGGTTCTAGAGTTACTACTGACTTGGTAGACACTTTTGCCACTGGGTCACTCTTCAGAGCCTCCACGAGTCTCTAGCTAGGGCAGTCTGGAATGTAAGACAAGGCTTGTTCCCTTTAAAAATTTACTTTCTACTTGAGATAAGTAAGACTAACCCACATAAGACAATCAGAGCCCCAAATCAGGCTCTCATGAAGTGTAAATCCCAGAGCTGAGATGAAAGATACTGCATGGTCCAGAGAAGAGGTAACAATGTTGAGAGCTGGGCTAGTGTAGACTCATGAGTGCTTTGAAACTTAAAAGAATATTTTACAGAGAGCTGAGTTTCCCTTCCATAGGATTCATTATTTTGTGGCTTTTCTTATTATTTCTGTTACCTTTACTCACACAGAAATTTCATATGTATGTTAAAATTACCACCTATGAGAAACACAGTTTCCACATCAAATTGGGGCTGCTTAAGTACCATTATTATAGGTCATAAATTAAAATGCCTTAGTATCAGTTTTTTCCTCCTGGGATATAAAGTCTAATTTATAGGAGCCCTGAGCTATTACTATTAAGTTTTTCATTACTGAAGAAAACCCAATGAACTTTATTGCAGCTTACATTAGACATATATGTAAGTCATGGTTTTGTAAATTTACTTTGAATAACTGTCTCAGCAGTGATGAAATGTGTCACTAAAACACTATTTGTCATGAAAACGCTATTGCATTTATTGCCTCTGGTTCCATAATTATAGACCTCACTGTTTTAAGGGAGTGTGACCTGTCACAGCAAATTACGTGGATGCTTTAACCTAACCATGAAAGTGCCATTTCACAGAAATTGGGAATTGCTTTCTTCCTTAGAGTTGAACACTGTAGGTTAATCTACACAAGAATTGTTGTGAAGATGAAATAGAAGCAATCATCTGAAGAGTCTGGTCACAAACTGCTCTGAGTGAGGTCATCGAAGTTTTATGATGACCTTTGCTTCACATATGCATTTAATATGTGGTCATTTATAAATAAAAATTAAATTTTTGAGAGTAAATTAAATGGACTAGTATGGGCTCAGTAATTAAATTGGTGAAATTAACAGAAGACTCTGAGAAATGGTTTATTTATTTGTCCCCTGGAATGAGGTGTGGATATGCTGCCTTTGGAAGTATTGTATTGAGAGGGCCTCTGGCTGCCATGCCCACAGGCTGTGTGGTTGCCTCCAGTAGCTGCCTTCAACAGGAGCCAGAGGAAGGCATGTGCAAAGCTAAATGGTCAAACTGTTACCCTTATGGATTTATAGTGATATTTTGTTTTACTTTTCTCTTATGAAGAACTCACCTCAGCCTAAAATATATTCCACAGAATCTAGTAATGTTGGCTGTGCAAAATTTTAGGCTGTACTTAAAGCTCCCCCAAGTATGAACTAATTTTATCCTAAAAGCTCTATACAGTAGCTGCTTTACATAACTCAGGAGGGATGGATATTTCTTTGAGGCCTGTTGTACTCTTGGGGAAACTGAGGCACAGCTAATCATGTAACACTGGCCCACAGTATTCCTGTGGGCGATTGCTAAACTAGAGACTATAAACTGTTGACTAGGTCGTTCCAGGAAAACATTTTTCAGTTATTAGATTTTTTTCTGTGATTAGTTTTGTTATTTTTAATAAAATGCTGTTTATATCTCTAGTTTATATAATTTATGGTTTCCTTCAACCTATTACCTCTTTTTTCTTTCTCTTTTGTTTTTGATACTGCTGAATTTTCTGAACAATTCTATAAAGCACCTTTGCCTTTGCTCCAGTGTTAGTAAGGTTGACATGCTCTCCTAGAGAGTGATAATTCTTTCCTTCACCCTGTAAGTCATTTACTAGTAGTGCATGGTCCTAACCCTCCTAGATGAAGGGGGATGGGTTCATCCTTTAGGAACTACTTAAACAAACTGGGACTCCTCAGAGGTTGACAACTGCTGGGGGACACTCTTGTCTTTGAAAACACAGAGCACTTGAAGTAATTGTTCCCATAAAACTATCATAATTTGTGAGTAGACAATGTGTGGCTCGCTATAAAGGTCATCTCTAATGCATATGAACTGTATATGTGCTTCTCTGTATGTAACTTTTTTCTCTTGTCTTAAATCCTTTCTCCTATTAGATTTTCAATAATTTGGTTCTGATATATTTAGAAGTGTGTTTGATTCTGCTTGTTCTAATTTACAAAGTTCCAGGACACCGACTCTTCAGATTTTTTGGCTTAGTCTCTTTCCCCTCTCTTGTCCCGGCTTCACTTTCACATGGTAGACAGCATCTCTTAGATGCACTGGCATTATTTGGGTTTTGTTAACTTTTTTCCTCTTTTCTCTTCATATTTTCATTTGAATAGTTTTACTGACTTGTTCTTGAGTTCACTGATTCATTTCTTCTCAGTGTTCAGTCTGCTTATTAGCTTATCAAAGGAATCGTCTCATATGATTTTTGAGTTTTTGAAGTATCATTTCCCTTGAACCATTTCTTACCACACCATCTTTTTTGGAGGTCTTGTCCAGTACCGTTCATGGTCCGTCTTTCTCACTGAATTTTTTTTGTGTGCGTTTCTTTTCCTTTTATTGAAAATAGGCTGTTTTGTCTCATTAATATTCCCTGCTTATGGTCTCCCTTCTATTCCTCCCAATTCTCTCACAGTTTCCTAAGGAATTATAATGTAATATAATATCATAAGATAAAGCAAAAACACTAACACATCAGAATTGGATAAAGCAAACAAGGGAGACAGTCTACAAGAAGGTGCAAGAATCAGAGACCGGCTCATTTGCACTCTCGGGGATCCGATTGAAACTAAACTGGAAGCAGAGGACCTGGTGCAGGCCTGGGCATGCTGCCTCAGTGTCTGCGTTCCTGTGAGCGTTGATTGTGCTGATTTAGAGGACCTTGTTCTCTTGGTGCCCTCCATCCTCTCTGGCTTTTATACTCTTTCTGCCTCCTCTTCTGTGGGTTTCGGGATCTGAGGAAGACCTCCCTTTTAGGGGTGAGTGTTCCAAGGTCTCACTCTCAGGGCCAGGTAACTTTCTGACACTTCGAATTAAGGGTCTTGACACATGTGCCAGAGCCAGCATTTGACTACACTTAGCCCTTGCTCAAATTATCCCATATTTCTTCACTTCATCTGGCTGATGAAATGACCTTTAGAGAGACTGTTTTGCTCTCTTTCCCCTCCCTTATCCTAGCATCTACACCACAGTTGTAAAGATGTGTGGGAACTCTCCAAGATGAGCTGCTAGGCCTGGCATGGCTGCTTCTTCTGGTTCAGAGTTATTATTCTTGAACTGTGCTGATTTGATGAACTTCAAGTTCTTTCTCATCAGTTGTTGTTTTTGTTTCGTTTTATTAGTTTTTTAAAAGACAGAATTTCTTTAATATTATGTTTTCAGCTAATCTAGACTTCCCTAATAAACATACATATTCTGCTCCTTTCTTCTGTGCTACTTCTAATTCAAATGGAACAGCTTCATCCCAAACAAACCGCAGATATCAAGGGCTGATTTGCTTTCATGCTTTACCCTCTCACCATTCTGAGATTCCCTTGTCTGTACATCCCCTTACTACTTAGACTTGGTCACTCCTTTGCTGGGATATGATCCTGGGTAGTGGTGCAGGATTTTTGCATGGTGTTCATTAAGGAGTAATCAATGTTATGTAACAAATCACTTTGAAAGGTAGGGAAAATACAGTAGGAAATGCCACACTGCCTGTGTGCCCATGGTTGAGCCTATATGCACAGGTTGGGCTCTTTTCCAGGAGCAACTGCATCAGTGCTCGCCAGTTGGTTTCAAGCAGGAGAAATGAGGCCCACCTGTTTGCTACCTGGTCGCAGGATGAGAATTCATGAACTCTTGCCCATTATGAAATAAATGGCTACTGCTTAAATATCACAGATGGCCTTCTACTTTTGGTGACTACTTTCTCCTAACTAAAGCAGGCAGTGTTTTTCAGGAAATGCATGTTTCCCACTCTCCACAATGTGGTTCTTTCCACTTTTAATGCTCGATGTGAATCCTATAAAGATTTCTGGTTTTTCCTGAGTTTTGCTGTGGTGCAGGCATTTCCACAGCCTCTTGGTAATTATTGCTTTCTGTAAAGGCATTCTTGGCACAAAATTGCTAATTTGATGTTGGTTGCCCACTTGCTGTATATTGCCTTTATTATGTTTAGGAATGTTCCTTGTATCCTTGATATCTCCAGGACCTTTATCAAGAAGGGGCATTGGATTTTGTCAAAGGCTTTTAAGCATCTAATGAGATGATCATTTTTTTTCAGTGTGTTTTTATGATGGATTACATTGATAGATTTTCGTATGTTGAACCATCCCTGCATTTCTGGGATGAAGCCAACTTGATCATGGTGGATGATTTTTTTTATTTTTGATGTGTTCTTGGATTTGGTTTGCCAATATTTTATTGAGTATTTTTGCATCAGTGTTCATGAGGGAGATTGGTCTGTAATTCTTTTTCTTAATTGAGCCTGTGTAGTTTGGGTATCAGGGTAGCTGGAGCCCTGTAAAGAGAGTTCAGCAGTGTTCTTTCTGTTTCTATTGTGTGGAACAATTTGAGAAGTATAGGTATTTGCTCATCTTTGAAGTTCTGGTAGAATTCTGTGCTTAATAGGTATTTGCTCATCTTTGAAGTTCTGGTAGAATTCTGTGCTTAATAGGTATTTGCTCATCTTTGAAGTTCTGGTAGAATTCTGTGCTTAAACCATCTGACCCTGGGCTTTTTTTTTTGGTTGGGAGTATTTTGATGACTACTTCTATTTCCTTAGGGTTTATAGGTTTATTTAAATTGTTTATCTAGTTTTGACTTAATTTTGGTACCTATCCAGAAAATTGTCCATTTCTTTTAGATTTTCCAATTTTGTAGAGTATAGATTTTCAATGTATGGCCTAATGATTCTTTGGATTTCCTGAGTGTTTGTTGTTTTATCCCCCTTTTTATTTCTGATTTTGTTAATTTGGATGTTCTCTCTCTCCCTTTTGGTAAGTTTGGATAAAGGTTTGTCTATCTTAGCAAATCAACGTGACTCTGAGATACCATCTTATACCTGTCAGAATGGTTAAGATCAAAAACACCAATAATAGCTTATGCAGGAGAGGATGTGAAGTAAGGGGAACATTCATCCATTGCAGGTGGGAGTGCAAACTTGTACAGCCACTCTGGAAATAAGTATGGTGGTTTCTCGGAAAATTTGGAATCAACCTACCTCAAAACCCAGCAATACGACTCTTGGGCATATGCCCAAAGGATGCAGACTCATACCACAAGGACATTTGCACAACTATGTTCATAGCAGCATTATTCATAATAGCCAGAACCTGGAAACAACCTAGATGCCCCTCAACCAAATGGATAAAGCAAATGTGGTACATTTACACAATGGAGTACTACTCAGAGGTTAAAAAAAAAAAAAACAATGACATCTACGATTAGTGTGTGGGATTTGATGTGCGATTTAAGTTTTAGTAATGGTTCTTTTATATATGTGGTGCTCTTGTATTTCGGGGATAGATGTTCAGAATTGAGACATCATCTTGATGGATTTTTTCTGTGGTGAGTATGAAGTATACCTCTTCATCTCTTCTGATTGATTTTAGTTTGAAATCTATTTTGTTAGATATTAGGATAGCTATACCTGCTTGTTTCTTAGGTCCATTTGATTGAAAAGTCTTTTCCCAGCCCTTTACTCTGAGATAATGTCTGTTTTTGAGGTTGAGGTGTGTTTCTTGTATGCAGCAGAAGGTTGAATCCTCTTTTCACATCTTTTCTTTAACTGTCTTTTTATAGGCAAATTGAGTCCATTGATATTAAGAGATATTAATGACCAATGATTGCTAATTCCTGTAATTTTTCAGTGGTAGTGTTTGTGTGTTTCCCTTCTTTGGAGTTTGCTGGTGTGAGTTGTGAGGTTATCTGTTACCTGTGTTTTTGTGGGTACAGTTAGCTTCCTTGGGTCGGAGTTTTTCTTCTAGTACTTTCTGTAGGTTGAATTTGTGGACAGTATTGTTTAGATCTGGTTTTGTCATGGAATATCTTGTTTTCTCTGTCTATGGTGATTGAAAGCTTTTCTGGGTGTAGTAGTCTAGCCTTGCATTTGTGGTCCCTTAAGTGTCTGCAGCACATCTGTCCAGGACCTTCTGGCTTTGAAAGCTTCCATTGAGAAGTTGAGTGTAATTCTGATTTACCTTTGTATGTTACTTGACTTTTTTCCTTTATATTAATATTCTTTCTTTATTCTGTATGTTTATCTATGTTTAGTGTTTTTATTATTATATAGCAAGGGAACTTTTTCTTTTGTTCAGTCTATTTGGTGTTCTGTAAGCTTCTTGTACTTTTCATAGGCATGTCCTTCTTTAGGTTGGGAAAGTTTTCTTCTATGATTTTGTTGAATATGTTTTCTGTGCCTTTGAGCTGGAGTTCTTCTCCTTCTTCTATCCCTATAATTCTTAGGTTTGGTCTTTTCATGATGTCCCAGATTTCCTGGATGTTTTGTGTTAAGAATTTGTTGGATTTAACATTTTCTTTGACAGATGAATCTTGTTTCGTCTGCTGCATCTTCAGCTCCTGAGAGTCTCTCTTCCATCTCTTTTATTCTGTTGGTTATGCTTGCATCTTTAGTTTCTATTCATTTACCAAGATTTTTCATTTCCATAATTCCCTCAGTTTGTATTTTCTTTATTGCCTCTATTTCAATTTTCAAGTCTTGAACTGTTTAAACTGTTTGGTTTATCTGTTTGTTTTTTCTTGATTTTCTTGGCTTTCTTTCAGGGAGTTATTGATTTCTTCCAATTTTTTTTGTTTGTCTTTTCCTCCATTTCTTCAAGGAAATTTTTTATTTCCTCTTAAGGGCTTCTGTTGTCCTCAGAAAGTTATTTATAAGGATGTTTTCTTCTGCTTCTTCTGGGTTAGAATATTCAGGACTTCCTTTTATAGGACTACTAGGTTCAGGTGTTGCCATACTGCTCTTTAGGTTGTTGAATGTATTCTTGTATTGGTGCATACCCATCTCTACCTCCAAGGGTGCAGGTGGGGCCGTGCTTCTGGTAGTTGCTGATGTGGGTCTGGGGGCTTCTCTCTCGGTACAATCAGGGCCAAGGCTCCCATGGTTGTAGATGCAGTGGGGATGACTGCATGTGTGGGGAGGCTGCTTCAGGTCCCTGGGGTCTAGCTGGCCGGACAGTGGGGCTTGGGATGTGCCTGTGGGACTAGGATCCAGAGAGCTGGGCCCTTTAGCTGTGAACCCAGACACTCACCTCTCCAGGGGCAGTCAGAGCCAAGGCTCTGGTGGACAAAGATACGGTGGGGAATGGTTATGGGTGTCGTCTAAAGGAATTTTTATGGTTCTTTATAAAGAAATACAAATTTTCCAAGTTGTGAGGGAGGTAAACTCTTCAGGAAACCATTTCTCCCCCAGTCCAGGCCTTTGTGTGCTCATACCCTTGCTGTTAGTAAGTGCCCTGGAGCAGCAGGGATGGATCATCAGACAGAGTTTTCATGTTGTCATTTTCTCCACTCCAGAGGGTTAGGTGGTGAGTGCTGCTATCAACTAGCTCTGAGAAGTGTGTTTTAATATTCTTCAAACTATTTGAGACATTGCAGGAAGTTAGAATCTTCTTCTGTGACTTTAGATGCTTAATGCATGCCAGATCCACTTAGTTTTGTAGTTAAAACTAAAAAGAAAAATAAAAACCTGTAAGTGTGGCACATATGGTTTGAGTTCTTTCCAATATTCAATTTAACCCAACTTGTATTAAGAAACACACAGAGTTGATTCCAACTCTGCTAGTGGTCAGCTGTTTTAGCCTAGGCAGTGCTAATCACGGTTGAGTTAAAAAATTAAGGCCAACTTGAAATAAGCAGGGATCAGGTGGTTTGAGAACTGGTCCTCTGCCGTCTCATCCCAGCCCTCTTTCTGCTCAGCCTCCTGTCTTCCCTTCCTTTGGTCTTGGCACCATGTCCACCTGTTTCTGCTGGCCAGGAAATCTGGCACAGCTAATGATACATAAATCAAATTCACACCTGTTCTCCTCCTTATTGACCAAGCAGCTTAGCCAAACAATTTAAAAAGCAGAACTATTTACTTTGGATAATAGTTTAAGAGGCTTCAGTCCAGTTGTCTTCATTTTTTTCTGAGCCTACTGTAAGGTGGCTGGGAGCATGTGAAGCCACTCGCCTCATGGCAGCCAGGAAGCAGAGTAGAGAGGAGCAGGGACAAGATACACCCTGCAAGGGCTTCCTTCCGTCCTTCCTTCCTTCCTTCCTTCCTTCCTTCCTTCCTTCCTTCCTTCCTTCCTTCCTTCCTTCCGTCCGTCCTTCCTTCCTTCCTTCCTTCCTTTCAGTTTTTCATTTTATTTTTGTTTTTTGAGACAGGGTTTTTTGTGTAGTTCTAGCTGTCCTGGAACTTCCTTTGTAAATCAGATTGGCCTGTACTTCAAGTAGATCCAGCTGTTTCTGCTCCCACCCCGAATGTGGGGAGTAAAGGCTTGGGCCACCGAGCCCAGCTCAAGGGCATGCTTTCAATGACCTGCTTCCTCTAACTGGACTCCACCTTGGAAAGTTCCAAGTGGTTCTGAGTCTGTGAATGGAATGGTCCTTCTATAGAGTCACCTCCCCAAGGCTTCCACCACACAAGCTCCTGGGGAGGAGGAGGTACAGTTAACATCCAGCAGGAACAGTTTGTAAAGCAAGCGCGTCTTCTTGTGGCTCCTAATGGCTTTGTTTGCTAGTGTGAAAGGAGAAACAGTATTTTCATTCCGGTGTTGTTAGGGCTTTGGCTAAGGCAGATGGGGGACTGGTGAAGAGTGTCCTTGCTGCCAGGACTTCAGGCTGTGTCTGGGTGAGCACTGTGAGTGTGCGTCAGTATAGTCAGCAACTGGGAGTCTCCACAGAGCCTGGCCTGCTTTCTAAAGCCACGGTACAGTATTGAAGCTCCTGCCTGTCCCACATATACTGGTGTGGTGGATACATGCATATGCTTTGTGCATTCTGTTGAGGAGCGTTGCTGTTGAGTCCTCTCTTTCCTGATAATTAAGAAAATCATAAATGTGAAATGTGTCTTTTTAGTAAATTAGAATTTGTAGCAGCAAATTATTAATCAGCGTAAAAATAGGAGAATAAAAGATGGAAATTGCTGAGGAAATACCATATCTATTTAATGGATCAATGGGTAAACACCTCCATTTATCTTTGTGACTTCATTTTACCAGTAGCACTTTGAGGTATAATTTACAGATTATGAAATTTCATTACTAAATTAGCTTGTTGCCCTTATTAAAGGAAAATGTGTCTTTTTAGAGGCAAAGATATGTATTTTGTTCTGACAGATAGGAAATTTATACATTTGCTTCATGGCTGAATACAGATTTGATTTCATGCCAACTCACTAAAAAAACAACAACAACCTGTGCTTTAGGGATTGGAATGACTAAGATACAATAAATCTTACAGATGCAATTACCACAGCTTTTACCTCTTCTGTAGTTTATCATTCAATGATATAGTTAGAATGAAATACAATGCCTGATGGCTTTATGTATTACTTTGTATCTCAGAGCATGAAAACCTCTATAGTTCATTCTAAAACTTTGAGGAAAATGATACACATATGATTTAAAGATCCAGTTTAGTTACCCTCTGCAAATTGCTTTTGGAAGTATAGATAATAAAAAGGTAAGAATGGTTTTAAATTTCAGATATAGATAGAATAATAATGGCTTTTGAAAATATGGAGATTTTATTTGCCTAGATTCTGTGCAGAGCAGGAAAAGCAGAATTGTCTTTGACTGTGCTTACGTGGTTACATTTTTTCCTTTTCTATAATGAGGTTATATAGTCCCACACCCCTGTTCCTAGTCTGTTTCTTATTATTTATTTAGTTATTATTTGTGAATACAGTAAGATGCTAGAAATGTATCACAGATGTCATACCCTTCTTGAGAAGCACTGCTGTCTTTTAAGCTCAGATCACCAAAGATATTTGCAGTCACTTCAGCTTTTTCCCCTCTCAAATAAAGTCATCTGTATAGGAAAGGTGTGAGACACACGAGTGAGTGTGTGTCGGCTCTTACGTGTGAGTATGTTGGATTTGCAGGAAAGCGGGGGATGCAGACTCCTTTAGAAATAGGTGCTCCCTGAAACTTTACTTGTTTATATTGGAGGTTCCTGAGCAGCAGCATGAAGATGCACCGCAACGGGGGCTTTAATAACTCCAGTGTAGATGCTCCAGCTGTCACCTCTAACTCCTCTCAAGCCCAGCATGACTAGCAGTAATCTGTGTCTTCCTGAGCTTTGCAGGACCGTGACTAGCATACTGTGATGCTGTAAAGAGCCAGGGATTCGCGTCTATCCATTTAACATACACTTTATGGGTTCATGGTTAACCATTTCTAGCCTAGTCATGTATAGTATTGAGAAATAAAATACTTAAAACATACTATCAAACTCAAGTGTCTAGAAAAGTTCTTTCAGGCTGTAGTCTGTGCACCCAGCATGTGGGATGCTGCCTGAATACAGATCCCTGCCACTATCCCTAGAGATTTGATTCCATAGACTCAGAAATCTGCTTTAACCAAGTAACCTAGGTGATTTTGAGGCATGTAGTGCTAAGCCCGTAGGAAACACGGATATGGAGATCTGTATCTGCACAGGTACATGAGTGGTGTAGTTACAAAGGCCCCACATGCAGATGGGTACTGTATTTGACTTAATGTTCTCTTGATGCCTTGGGATTCTTGGTATTTTGTGAGCAGAGGAGTTCTGTATTTCCTAAAAATTGTGTATCCAGGCCTATCAACAAGTCTCTGCTCTTTCTGACTGAGATGCCTTTTCAAGCATGAGTACAGTTATTAAGCAATCCTTTCTGGCCTATTGACATTAGGCCGAGTCTCTAAGGCCTCTTCTAAATTTTTAAATATGCACAGCTGTCATTCATCCCAAGAGCCAGATTAGAAAAGCATAGTATACATTTTTCATGGAATTAAAGTTTAATTCCTTGTCTGAGCATGAATACCTATGTCTATGTTATCCTAATACACTTTTCTTCCCTCCAGGATGGCACGAAACAGAAAAGAGAGCGGAAGAAAACGGTGTCATTCAGCAGCATGCCGACAGAGAAGAAGATCAGCAGTGCAAGTGACTGTATCAACTCAATGGTTGAGGGTTCCGAACTCAAAAAGGTTCGCTCAAACTCCAGGATTTATCATCGGTATTTCTTGCTGGATGCCGACATGCAAAGCCTGAGGTGGGAGCCATCTAAGAAGGATTCTGAGAAAGCTAAGATTGACATCAAATCTATCAAGGAAGTTAGAACAGGGAAAAACACAGATATATTCCGCAGCAATGGTATTTCTGAGCAGATATCTGAAGATTGTGCATTTTCAGTCATATATGGAGAGAATTATGAGTCACTTGATTTGGTTGCCAATTCTGCAGATGTTGCCAACATCTGGGTAACAGGACTCCGATACTTGATTTCTTATGGGAAACATACACTCGATATGTTAGAAAGTAGTCAAGACAATATGAGGACTTCTTGGGTTTCACAAATGTTTAGTGAAATTGATGTAGATGATCTTGGACATATAACTCTGTGTAATGCTGTGCAGTGTATCAGAAACCTCAATCCTGGTTTAAAAACAAGCAAAATTGAGCTTAAGTTCAAAGAATTGCATAAATCAAAGGACAAAGCTGGTACTGAAGTCACAAAAGAAGAATTTATTGAGGTTTTTCATGAACTTTGTACTAGACCTGAAATTTACTTCCTTTTAGTTCAGTTTTCAAGCAATAAAGAATTCCTTGATACCAAGGACCTTATGATGTTTCTGGAGGCAGAACAGGGTGTAGCACATATAAATGAGGAGATAAGCCTTGAAATTATTCACAAATATGAGCCATCCAAAGAAGGCCAGGAAAAGGGCTGGCTCTCCATAGATGGGTTCACTAATTACCTGATGTCCCCCGATTGTTACATATTTGATCCAGAGCATAAGAAGGTCTGTCAGGACATGAAGCAGCCCCTGTCTCATTACTTTATAAACTCCTCTCACAATACATACTTGATAGAGGACCAGTTCCGGGGCCCCTCTGACATCACAGGCTATATCCGTGCACTTAAAATGGGTTGCAGGAGTGTTGAATTAGACGTATGGGATGGACCAGATAACGAGCCTGTGATTTACACAGGCCATACCATGACCTCTCAGATAGTCTTCCGCAGTGTCATCGACATTATTAACAAGTATGCATTCTTTGCTTCTGAGTATCCTCTCATCTTATGTTTAGAAAATCACTGTTCTATTAAACAACAGAAAGTGATGGTTCAACACATGAAGAAAATCTTAGGAGACAAGCTCTATACAACATCACCCAACATGGAGGAGTCTTACCTACCATCCCCGGATGTCCTGAAAGGGAAGATACTAATCAAAGCAAAGAAGCTGTCTTCAAATTGCTCCGGTGTGGAAGGGGATGTTACTGATGAAGATGAAGGGGCAGAAATGTCTCAGAGGATGGGGAAAGAGATTGTGGAACAACCCAACCAAGTGCCTGTGAAGCGCTTTCAGCTTTGCAAAGAATTGTCTGAACTGGTCAGCATCTGTAAGTCAGTTCAGTTCAAGGAATTTCAGGTGTCTTTTCAGGTGCAGAAGTACTGGGAAGTGTGTTCATTTAATGAAGTGCTTGCTAGCAAATATGCCAATGAAAACCCCGGGGACTTTGTAAATTACAATAAGCGTTTTCTTGCCAGGGTCTTTCCTAGTCCAATGAGAATTGACTCTAGTAACATGAACCCTCAAGATTTTTGGAAATGTGGGTGTCAGATTGTAGCCATGAACTTTCAGACTCCAGGACTCATGATGGATCTGAACATTGGTTGGTTTCGGCAGAATGGAAACTGTGGCTATGTTCTTCGGCCAGCCATCATGAGGGAGGAAGTCTCCTTCTTTAGTGCCAACACAAAGGACTCTGTCCCTGGAGTTTCACCTCAGTTGCTCCACATCAAAATTATCAGTGGCCAGAACTTTCCTAAGCCCAAAGGGTCAGGTGCCAAAGGTGATGTAGTAGATCCTTATGTATATGTGGAAATCCATGGAATCCCTGCTGACTGTGCAGAGCAAAGGACAAAAACTGTAAACCAGAATGGAGACGCTCCCATTTTTGATGAAAGCTTTGAATTTCAAGTCAACCTCCCTGAGCTGGCCATGGTGCGCTTCGTCGTGCTGGATGATGACTACATTGGGGATGAGTTTATTGGCCAGTACACAATTCCCTTTGAATGCTTGCAGACGGGCTACCGCCATGTTCCCCTGCAGTCTTTGACGGGAGAAGTCCTCGTCCATGCTTCTTTGTTTGTCCATGTGGCCATTACTAACCGAAGAGGAGGAGGGAAACCTCATAAGAGGGGCCTTTCTGTGAGGAAAGGGAAGAAGTCCCGGGAATATGCTTCTCTGAGAACATTGTGGATTAAAACTGTAGATGAAGTGTTCAAGAACGCCCAGCCCCCCATACGGGATGCCACAGACCTGAGAGAAAACATGCAGGTGTGTGTTCATGTTTAGATCTCTCCTTGCATGTCTATGATTTGTAGGTGTTTATTTTTTGCAGTAGTATATTTAATTTTCAATACTTTGTAAATTGCAACTGGTTATTAGAGTGTTTATTACTAGTCTCATTTCTCATCGTTTAAACTTCCAGAGCTGTAGTTGTTGAACTGTTGATTGCATGCTAGAATAAACTGGTCTTGTTGCTGACTCATAAGCTGCTTACCCATGTTCCTCTTATGAGCGGTCAACAGCTATGTTTTTGTTTGTTTGGTTTTGTTGTTGTTGTTGTTTGTTTTAACACAGTGTACATGGGAATTTCTGATATTGTTAAATATTATTATTTCTTAGATTGAACACAAATTGATGACCTATCAAAAAGTAGATTGGTTAAAGTAAAAGGGATGTGTTCCAGATCTTTCTTATGGAACTCTTGTGCTTGGGAACATTTAAATGGGCCACTGTTCTTTTGATTTTAGAGGATAGATAATTGTTTACATAAAATACTTATGATAACTATATTTATGAAAGTCTTAAGATGATAATTTGTTCTGAAATAACATGTGTCAGAGCAGTCAGTTAGGAACTGTACCTGATTAAGGATGGATGACACATCTAGCTGTGGCCTAGGATTGGTTGGTAATGTAGGAGACCCTAGGGTCTCCCTTACAGAGAGTCCATAGCAGTGTATGGTAGGTATAAGATGTTTATTTTTTAAAAAAAGATTTATTTTTATTTTGTAAGTTTGAATGTTTTATCTGTGCACCACATGCATGCCTGGTGCCCACAAAGCCCAGAAGAGGGTGTCAGATCCCCGGAGCTGGAGTTAGAGATCGTGGCCTGACATGTGAGTGCTGGGACTCACACCCAGGTCTGGCTGTGAGAGCAGCCAGTGCTCTTAACCACTGGGCCATCTTTCCCTCCCCTGTTTGTTTGCTCTTAAGCCACTGTTATAAAAATGACATTAGCAGTAACTCCTATCCCAGGAACACTTTCAGTATATGTTTCCTCTCTAGTTCTGCTGCTACTTCTGGAATAAGAACAGTTGCCTGCAGTAAGGACATCCATTGTCTTCATTTGGTCACAGAATAACTAAAACTGGAAGAGTTTCTCCATTGTTGAGGGTACATGCATTTTGGCAAACCCTCAGTTCAAAAATAAACAACATTGTCCCCTGTCTGTGGCTATTGGTGTGCGTATGAAACATAATTCCCTTTGGAACCTGTTAAGGCTCACCCGTCATGCCTTCAGGGCTTGTCTGCCCTGAACCCCACAGAGCCATCTGTATAGGCAGGCTGGCTTTGAGAGTCTGGTGGAGCCAATAGATACCATCCTGCCCTCAGGGGACTTGTGCTGTAGGTGGGGTGGGTGGTAGAAAGGGAAAGTACAGGCTGAGGTGACAGATGCAGGATGTACTGTGAAGAAAAGCCAGAACTTAATGCAGACTGCTTGGGGGAGCACACTTTAGATATCACAATAATTTATTTCTATACCTGGTCACAAAATGAGTTTGAACAAGATGGTGCATAGCTTGATGGCCATGTTTAAAGCAATATTAATAAAAATGAAATGTTTAAATTCAAAATTATTTCCAGAACATGGATTATTTAGGAGCATAGATCGCTAGATCTGCTCCTTCTGGCCACCTGTTCTGTCTACACAGGGCACGAGCATGCCTGGAGTCACACTCCTGACTCATACTCTGACTGGGAAAAATCCCCATTATATATGTTTATACTTACGACACACACACACAGAGGCACACACGCGATATGGGATTTTTAGAATGGTTTATAGGCTGTGGTTCAGTTAGAATAACAATGATTATCTACCAGTGGAAGGTCCAAGAATCAAGTTAATTGTTCAGTTCATCAGACTGGATATCTCAGTTGTTCTTCAACATACACTGGAATCCTGAAGAAGTAGACTCTAATGCCAGTGAAGGAATGAATTTGCTAGTGAGAGGAAGAACAAGCCGTCAAAGAGAGAGAAAGCTTCCTTTTCCCATGCCTTTTATATAGATTTCCAGTAGAAGGTGTGGCCTGGATTAAAGGTGTATCTTCCCACCCCAAAATATCTGAATTAAAAGTTTATCTTTCCACTTCAAAGATCTGGATTAGAAGTGCATCTTCACCTAGGCGGTGGTGGTGCACTCCTATAATCCCTGCAGGTGGGTCTCGGAGTTCGAGGCCAGTCTGGTTCACAGAGTTTCCGAACAACCAAGGCTATATAGAGAAACCCTGTCTCAATAGACAAACAAATAAAAAGAAGTCGGTCTTTAGACTTCAAATTATTTCATTAAGAAAACCTCCCTCACAAGTGTGCTCAGCCATTTGAATTTTAGTTAATTCCAGATGTGGTCAGGTTGACAACTAAGAATCACCATCACAATGACCCCCTAAGGGCCTCTTTTCTATTTTGCAGAATGCAGTGGTGTCATTCAAGGAGCTGTGTGGCCTCTCCTCCGTGGCCAACCTCATGCAGTGCATGCTTGCAGTGTCACCTCGGTTCCTGGGCCCGGACAACACCCCCCTGGTGGTCTTGAATCTTAGTGAGCCCTACCCCACCATGGAGCTGCAGGCCATTGTGCCTGAGGTTCTGAAGAAGATTGTCACAACTTATGACATGGTGAGTCCTCTTGGTCCTGTTCTTGGGGAGAAGGGTATTTTAGGGTACCACGGCAGATGGAAGAGCAGCCTCTGCTGACTGCTCCTTCCTGTCTCATGTGTCCTGCGTGGGTTTATGCTGAAAGAGTGTCTCCCCTCACTTTGTCGTTCTGTTAGACAATTCTCTTACAATTTTTATAACTCCAAGAGAAATTTTTTTCTATTGTGTGCTTGTGTGTAAGGGATGGAGGGGTGATGGAGCATAAGCCGTATTGTGTATGCCAGGGTCAGAGGACAACTTTGAGGACTTGTTTCTCTCCTGTTGTGGACCCCAGTGACTGAACTCATGTCCTTAGGCTCACAAGGAAAAACTTTTAACTGCTGAGCTACTTCACTGGCCTGCTAAGGAAGAATTTAAATCATGAACAGCTCTTACTTCAAATTCCTAGTATAGGTGAGGCTGTTAGAACCCATGTGTGTGTCTGACACTGCTGGGTGTTCCTCCCAGCGGGGCAGGGTTTCACCTCTTACCACTGAGTGTATCCAGGGGAAGTGCTGTGCCACCACCTCCTCCACCTGAGAACACTAGCTAAGGCCATAGGAAGAAAATGAAAATTTAAGTTTCCTCTGATACATCTTGTGTGTTTGAGGAGAAGGTAGGATTGGCATCATTCGTCCTATCCAAAAGAGTTTTGACTGTTTTGGTCTGAAAGCTGTAATTTAAAGGAGTTTAGGTGATTCAAGGGAAATACAAACATCTTGGTCTAGCATTTCCCATACTGTGTTATGCGGAATCGTGCTTTCTGAGGATATTAATAAACATCCCATGGGTATTTTGGGGAAATACTCCTCTGAATGAAACTAATCAGAGGTCATTACTGTCTGCCTTCTTAGTCATTCCAGGACACCGGCCCGTGGGATGGAGCCACCCACAGTCAGGGTAGCTTTTCCTTCCTTTGTTAAACCCAGGCATGTGTTTCCATGATGATTCTAAACCCTACCAATTTGAAGAGGAGATCAGCCATAACAGTAGTCACACACTATACCAAGTGTTTACCTCCCTCCCATTTCAGTTTAGATCTCATGGAAACTTAAGATATACAAGAGACTGGGCATTTCCTGCTGGAGACAAGATGCAGAGAGAATCATCCAGTGGCGGGAATGCTCAGTTTTGAAAAGAAGGTCAAACACACATAAGAGAGCAGAGGGGATAACCAATTCCAGAACATTTAATCAAAAAAATAAAGGTATAGTAAAACTCCATGAAAGCAACAAAATGAACACAGATTATTCAGTAATATCCCTTATTATTAATGGTCTTATTCCCCCAATTAGAAGATACATAATAACAGATTGGACTGGAAAACATCCAATGAAATAAAAGAGTTAAGATTTTTCCTAAATAAAAAAAAGCATAGGGCCATATGTATTCAATACACAGTTTTACCAGACTTCCAAAGAGTAACACTGGTATTTATTCCATAAAATAGAAAAGGAACAAAAGCTCCAAGTTATTTTTAATTATAATTTTTTTGAGATTAAGGAAAACTTTTATTGGCTATACATCCGACAGAGGGTTAGTTTCTAAAGTATAAAAGATTTTTTTTAAAAATTAAACATCAAGAGAACAATCAACCCAGTTTAAAAAATGGAGCTTAGAACTATAAAATATAAATAGTTTCAAACTATAAAATATACATAGCTGAGTAATATTTTTTAAATTGTTCAACATTCTTAGCTATCAGGAAATGCAAATTAAACCTGTTTTGAGAGTTTATGTTACCCAGTCATAATGGTTAATATCCAAAAGACAAACGATGTCCAGTGCTGGCCTGGACATAAGGAAAGGGCATACTTATTCATTGCTGTGGGTAGTGACTGGTACAGCTGCGATCATAAAACACTACACACTTGAGTCATAGAGGGTGGAGAAAGCAAACTTCAGCTCTCGCTACTTTCTTAATGCTTGAAGGTGCTGGAAGTAGTCACAGATGTCACCTAGCTAGGAACTCTGCAAGCTGCAGCAGTGGCTGGTATGACAAGACCCTCTCAGCCATCAATAGTGACATGAGTGCTGTGGCAGTGGCCAGACACTTCCTGATTGGTATAAAGCCCAGACCATGAGATGGAACCCATCCATCAAACCACCTTCAGGGCCAAAAACCCGTGGTAGATGGGCCCTTGGGGAGATTCTGCTACTATTATTTGCTAAATGGACAAAGTATTACACCAACTCCTAATGAGTTATTGCTATACTCACAGATTAGCGCATCTCTCAACACTTACCAGAAAAGCTTCTTTTTGTAGAGATTGTGAATATCACATAGATCCACCATTTGTCAGGGTTCAGAGAATAAGGTGTTATAGAGTACTTAGCCCTGAATGGGCCATGTGTAACACACCCCTTCTCCTAAGACTTGGGGTATTTCAGAAGAGGAGGCAGGAAGATTGTAAGAGCCCAAGGTGGTCGATGAGCTCAGCAAAGCCGTGTTTTCCAGACACAGCCGGGTTAGTTGCACGTATGAACTCACAGTAGCTGTGACATCATGCCCAAGACGTTTGCAAGCTCAGGATTGACAAACTCCCAGAGGGGCAGATGGTCAGGAAGTCATCCCCACCGACCATGGGACTTTAGAAGTGTAGTCCTGGTAAGTCACACACCCACAACACTGGTGTGTTAAAACTGTGCTGCCGCAGAGTTTGGTGGTGTGGAATGAGTAGAGGGTCTGGGAGGAGTTGGAAGAGAGGGGAATATGATCAAAATGCAATGCATGAAATTCTCAAAAAGTTACTCAAAAATATTTTTAAAAAAGAAAGAGAATTAAAAGGGCAAGATTAAGTCTGTCTGAAGTTACTGGGGATTGAGGGTTCTTTTTGGTTTTGGTTTGTTTTGTTCCTTTTTTTGAAAGATAAAACAAAGTTGGGTGAGTAGGAGTGTGGGGGAGGGGAAGCAGGACCACTGTATTGTATGACAGTTGTTCTGTAAATGTGTGAAGTGGAAGTCCTCTCCACACAGCGGCGTTGGTAGTTGGCACTGAGAGCAACAGATGTGCTTTGTGTGCCTTCTCTTGCCACTGCTGCACTCAGTGAGGAGATTAGTTAAGTCTTACAGTTAGTGCAGCCTGCTCCTGTGAGTCAAGCCGGTGGTCCGCAGTAAGGCCAGTGTTGGTCCCCTCTCCTCTTGACTCCTTCTCGCACTCATCTTGAAGTTACGAGCTACTTTCAATCAGAGGAGTCGCCTGTGGTGACACTAAAAATGTGGGAACAAACGAAAGAGTCTAGAGCGTGACTGACCTAAAGAGAGGGAAGAGGGGAGAGAGAGGGAGTGGAGGAGGGATAATTCAGAATGTGAATGCATCTTGAGAAAAGATCAGAAAGCCATAGTCTGTAATTTAATTTGGTGGCTGGAGAGGCTCAGCAAGTGATGCTCCCAAAAGCCGCACACCTGAGCTGCTCCAAGTGCTTTCCGTTGCCAGTGGGAAAGAGACGTTTCTAAGGTGGTTGTGATGACAACTTCCCACGTGTCGTCCGTGGCAGGGGCATTAGAGACTTCTGTGTTATAATGCTTCAGGGCCCACACACAGGAGATTATATGACTCTTTCTGATCCAGTTTTGTAGCTTTATGTGTCTTCACAGAATCCATCATGTGACAAGTACATGGTTCCTCTCATCTATGGAATCTAACAAATAATATATCTACAGACATAAACAAATGTGCCTGCGGATACAGGATAACATAAAAAGAACAAGAAAGGCTAAATATTGGGGGATGAGGAAGGACTGACTGACTGTAGGCAATGAGCTTGACTTATGAAAGAGGATGCAAACTAATTGTTTATCTAGTTTTAACTCTACTGTAGATGTTTCGTTTTTGGTGGCAGATAAGTACATAAAATATATTCATAATGAAAGAATATAAAATCCAGTGTGAAGCTTCACAGCTTCCACTCTTTTTTCATTAAATTTTTCATTTATTTTACCAGCCATAGTTTCCCTCCCTTCTCTCTTCCTGTGCCCTCCCCACACCTCCTTTTTACCCCTACCCCCACCATTCTTTCTCCATTCAGAAAGGGGCAGGCCTCCCATGGGAGTCAACAAAGCATGACATACCAAGTTGAGGCAGGACCAAGCTCCCCCACGGCATCAAGGCTGGGTGAGGCATCCCAGCATGGGGAATAGATTCCAAAAGCCAGCTTATGCCTCGGGTCCTGATCCCACTGCTAGGAGCCCCACAAACAGAGCAAGCTACATACTGTCACCCACATGCGGAGGGCCTAGGTTGGTCCCATGCAGGTTCCCTGGCTGTAGGTCCAGAGAGTCCATAAATTCTTGCTATCTCAGGTCAGCTGTGTCTGTGGGTTCCCCCATCATGATCTTGACTCCCCCTTGCTCATATAATCTCTTCAACTAGATTCCAGGAGCTCACCCCAATGCTTGGCTGTGGATCACTGCATCTGCTTCCATCAGTTACTGAATGAAGTTTCCCTGGTGATAATTAGAGTAGTCACCAATCTGATTACAGGAGAAGGCAGTTCAGACACCCTCTCCACTACTGCTAGGAGTCTCAGCTGGGGTCATCCTTGTTTCCCCAGTACTGTGTTTCCCCCTAACCCCAAAATAGCCCCCCTATCAAGACATCTTTTTCATTATTTTCCCCTCCATACCACTCACTACTTGAGCAACCGATTGCTCGTATTTCTGTCCCCCCATCCTTTTCCCTCACCTCCCGTGTTTCTCCCTCCTTCAGTTTACCCAGGAAAGTTCATAATTCTGTTTCCTAGGATGATCCATGCATCCCTCTTGTTACCTCCTTGTTACTTACACGGCTTCCATTCTGCATGGCTTCTCTAACTGTACAGAAGTTCAGTGAGCTGTAGAGTCTTTGTGTCTGCTTAATCTATGATTTTTTTTATTTGCTACCCTTTTAATAATAAAGTTACAAAAACCTTTATTTGCTTGTTGTCCCCAAGATGTTATATTAATATCAATATCACAATATAAAACAAACTCCAAACTTTAAAAGTCTCACAATCTTTAAAAGTTCACCTCTCTAACATTCAAAGTGACTCTCAACCCCTAAGCCTCTCCAAAATGTCCAGATCTCTAAAATAGCCAGTCTCCACAAAACTCCAGAGTCTCTTTAAAAAGTTCAGATCTCTCAACTGTGAGCTCATACAGTAGGAAATAAGTCAAATACTTTGTTCAAGAGGGAAGAAGCTGGTCACAGTTGTAATCAAATCATAGTAAAAATCAAAGTCAGGAGTATATAAACACTAGTGCTTGACCAAGACAGAGGCCCTTTAGCGTCCCCTGGGCTTTGAAAAGGGCACAGCATGGACTGCTTGTCTCCTGGCTCAGGCCCGCTCGCTTCATAACTGCTGCTCTTCTTGGTCCCTTGATCTTGAAATCTCTAAAATAATGGGGTCTCCATCCTAATTCGCCTGCACCTTGTCCAGTGACCTTCTGACTGTGTCAGGGGCTCTAACCTACCACAGGATGCCAAGCCTCAGACTCCTCCCATGACCCCTTCAGCCCTGGAATTTCACAGCTACTCTGGCTGCACCTTCCCCAGTGTTCTGTCCTGGCTTCTCACAGGACCAGATCAGTTGCTCTTCATGCCCCTTCGTATCTTGAGAACTAGCGCTACTGGGAGCCTCTTACACATTACCAGTTTCAGCTGCCAGCAGGAAGTACAGCCTCGGTCCCTCTGGACCGGAGCTCTGTGTGCTGGCTTAATGAACTCTTCCCAGATTTCACCTCAATGATAATAGTCTTAATCACAGATGATTCTTCAACCCCAGCTGACCAGTAGATTGCCCCCAGCAAAGCAAAGATTTCACTTTGTTGCTTTTGATTCAGAATATTGAACAGCGCCAATAGAGTCTTTAAGAAACTCTGAAAACTTCCCTCTGAAGTTTCACAGTCTAGGTCTCTATTGTCTACTTCTCAACGCCCTTCTGAGAGCTCACACAGAAGAGCCCACTGAGGTCCGAACCCTCAATGGCCTTTCCAACCCAAAGTTCAGTTGCTACCACAGTTCTCCCAAAACCTGTGTTCAGGATTGTCATAGCAATACTCCATGACCTGGTACCAGTTTCTCAGTGTGGATTTCTATTGGTGTGATAAAACGCCATGGCCACAAGTACAAGTAGGTTGGCGAGAAAGGAGATTATTTCATTTTATGGTTTTATGGTTTGTAGTCCATCATCCAAGGACAGGAAGCTGAAAGCAGTAACTGGAGCAGAAGCCATGGAGCAACACTGCTTACTGCCTTGTTCCTCATGGTTTAATCAGCTTGCTTTCTTGTGGCATCCAGGACACAGGAATAGCACTGCCCACAATGAGCTGGGCTTTCTCAGATCAGTCACCAATCAAGATAATGTACCACAGGCTTGCTCACAGGGCAACCTGGTGGGGTCAGTTCCTTAATTGAGGGAACCTCTTTAGAATGGTCTGACTTGTGTCATATTGATACAAACAAACAAACTAGCCAGCACAGCAATATAGCACTTTTCATCATTTAATTTCAGTGTCTGTCACCATTAAGGGAATCAGCATGTTGCCAGATGGTTTTATCAAGTATGATGATCTGATCAGTGCTGTAACTGAAAGTCCAAATTTGAAGTGTTGCAGATTTGGGGTTCTTAAATTGGAGATGGACAACGAGTAAAGTGTATGAAAATATTTTAAAATCTGAAACACTATGGTTTTAGACATTTTGGGTGAGAGATACTCAACCTGTGTGAAGCAAGCCATTTGAAGCATTTGAAGTCTGAGGAGCCTAGTAATTGATAGGTGTATTGCTGCCCAGTCATATCTGTGAGTGTCAGCTGGAGCCTGTTGTTGGCACATTTCTACTTCTTGGGAGATTTCGTTTGCTCCAGGACTTCCAAGAGAATTCGTGGGGTAGCGATGTGAGACCATGCATCACATGGCAGAGGAGGAGTACTGATTTTTTTTCAAGCATTTTATTTGCATTAATGTTGTTGAATCTGTATCTGGGGACACATACACAATTTATCAGAACCTGATGCTGCAGAAGTCACCTTACATTTTATGAGAAAGCACTAAAGGGACAGCAGTCTTCTGTTCTTCCTGTGGCAAGAGCAGAGTCTGGTGCTGCCACCAAACCACACACTGAATACTAGATTTTATTCTTGCTTAATTCCTTCACAGCTTATCTTTCCATATCTTCTCTTAGGACCGTTTTTGTTTTTGTAAAGAAGAGTGGAACCTGATCTTTATTTACACAACATTGCAGGCTATGAAATTCTGCAAAGAATAGGAAATGCAGAGCACAGCTTCACACGGTTTACAGCTGCTCCAGTGTAGTCCTTTGTAAAAGAGCTCCAATAACAAACCACATTTAAAAAGAGTTCTTGGACAGCAGTAAGGGAAATTTATGAGGAACACAGGACGTGGCTAACAACTCTGTGCCTCAGGTGGACATGAGAAGTTAAAGGTCCTGGGGGCCCATCCTGAGCTTGGAAGGCAAAGCCTTCAGAGGTTAGTTTCTGGCACAACATTTGGGTCTTTTTCTTCCTCCACTGAGAAGTACTTCTCAGCCAAGCCTAACAAGGCCTTGTCTACAGCCATTTTCATGGCTCTTCAGTTTTGTTGAGGTTTCTGCACTTGTCAGTTGTTATTCACCTAGTTTCTCAGCAGCCTGAAAGATATTTGAAATGGCATCAAGAATAATTTTGGTATCTTCTGCACTTAAGAGGTTCATCAGAGGTTCTTTTATGCCACAGTGAACAAGATACACAATCTGTTCAACAGTCCTACCATTTGTATAGTTGGTTACAGCCCACACAACTTCCCTCTGGGTCTTAAAGTCTCCCTTCAAGAGGCACCAACAAGAAATAACACTAACACGATTCACAACTTGCTGTATCTGGTCCTGACTGTGATGTTTGACATTGGTCAGGTGACTTCCTTATGAATATTAGTTTTGGGGGTTTGTTACCAGACTGGGAAAGATTGTAAGTTTTCCTATATCTTTCACAATCAGAGCCTGTTCCTATGTCCCAGTGACAGTATTCCCTATGGCTCTTAGTGCAGGAGTCACAGTTGGCAATTTAGTAGCTCCTAGAAGCTTCACAAGTTGGGACACAACTCCAGTCTTCACAACCATTCAGTGTCCTCATTTGGACCACCAGTTAGGTAGGAAATAACCCAGCAGGAATCTGCTGGTTACTTCTGGATCCTTGTGATGCAAAAGATGAACTAAAGTAGGAAAATCTGCTCAACAGCCTCTAAAAGGGTGCGAGATTCTTGTTTCAGCAAAGGTTTGGAAATGTCCGTGTAAGATTACATAAGTGACCACATGCCTAGGATGCAGGTCAGGAGTTGCAGGAAGAGCCGGCAGTGGGTCAGCTGTACTATGTTTGATAACTGTGTCTCAGAAAACTGAACCATCACCTGAAATCTTTCTAAGAGTCCATATAGCTTTCTCACTGATGTGAACATAGGGAGATGCCAAGAGAAATGAATACTGAGATAGCACCTCCATCCATCATAGCCTTAGTCTGTCCGGATGTTCCAGAAGCAATGTTAGTGAGCACCCAAGCAGATTCTAACTGAGTGGGACTACGATCAGTTCTACCCAAGGACACAAACTTTGAGATCCAACTATCCCAGATGATGTTGTCTATAGGAGGCTGTTTCTCCCTAAAAAGCAGTATCTGAGCAGCTTTAGTAGCTGGGACTGCCTTTACAAATTGTTGTTGGTTGTGCCTTTCACAGTGCCCTCAGCAGATCAACCACTGTGCCCTGGTTGCTGCAGCTTTACTGCAGTGGAGAAGTAGCATCATCAGGAAATGAGCTGATGTTTCTCTTTTCTGCATCTGGTCATGTTTCTTAGCTTTTCTCAAGTTCCTCATTACCTTTTATTTGAATATCTGTTCTTTCCCCCTTGTTCTTCAATCTGTTTAATTGGTGGACATAGTTACAGGAACGAGGGGAAGCTGCACTTTGGGTTCAGGCTTCCATGAAAGGTGGTGCATGGCTCTGAGGCTGCTGGTTAGTGGCCCTTGAAATGTCCACTATGCCTCAGCCCTCAGACTTTGTGAAGTGTGTTTTTTTTTTTTGCTGCTGTTGTTGTTTATTCATTTTATTTTTTTTAATGAGTAAATATTTTACCTGAATATATGTATATGTGCCACATACATGCTTGGCTTGGTAGAGGTCAGAACATGGTTTCAGAGCCCCTATGGGGTTACAGATGGTTGTGAGCCACCATGTGGGTGCTGGAAACTGAGCACAGGTACTGTGTAAGAGCAGCCAGTGCTCTTAACTGCTGAGCCGTCTATCTAGGCCCCTTAGAAGTGTGTGTCTGTGGGTTGAGGTGCCTTTAAAGTGTTGTTTACCAAGTTATTTTCTCTGTCAAGGACCCCTATAAGACTTTCTTCCTCAAATATCACATAGAGAAAGATGGCTGGGGCTGGAGAGATAGCTCAGAGGTTAAGAGCACTGGCTGCTCTTCCAGAGGTCCTG
Source organism: Ondatra zibethicus (assembly GCA_004026605.1). Taxonomy (NCBI): domain Eukaryota; kingdom Metazoa; phylum Chordata; class Mammalia; order Rodentia; family Cricetidae; genus Ondatra; species Ondatra zibethicus. The sequence goes on along the minus strand of PVIU01000570.1, from coordinate 229,282 downwards.
AGTTCAATTCCCAGCAACCACATGGTGGCTCACAACCATCTGTAATGAGCTCTGGTGCCCTCTTCTGGCCTTCAGGCATATATACATACAGAATACTATACACATAGTAATAAAAGAAATCTTTAAAAAATTACTGTTCTTTTGACCAAGAGTCATCCTTTGGGTGAACTGTTTAATTTGTCATTGTGTCAAGATGCGTAAGTTTCAGTGATAATGTAAGTTTATATATTAGGAATGTCATATCATTCCTTGACTTTAGAAATGCAAGACCTCTCCAGTTTGCTATAACTTTGCTACTCTCCTTCCAAATCCTGAACAATAAGAATATTGATTTACATGAACTCGGTGGGAGATACTATGATGCAGTAAGATTGAGTTTAATTCTATAAGTTTCATTACTCATTAATCTTTATTTATACTGATTAATTTAAAAATAGCATAAGGTTAAGTTAAAGCATATATTTCTCTACTGAATATTTAGGGCTGAATGTCACATTCTACATGGAAGTTTTAAGTAGGAGGGTCTTCATCTGTTTACGAAAATTCTTAATTATTTTTAAATCAATGTGGCTCTTTCTAGTTGTCTTTATAATAATTGTATTTCCACACTGGAAGGAGGTCAGCTGGAGTTTTTCCATTATTTATGTCATTATAAGACATGAAAGCATAAATAATTTTAGCATTTATATCACTTATCTCATGCCAAAACAAGACAGCATAGATCTGTCTTTGTGAATATAAATAGTTATTTGACTGTAGTTAGACAGAACTGGGATAGCACCCACTAATTTCTGTTGTTGTATATTAGGCTTCTTTATATTACCGTAACATAGACTTTTCTTTTACCTGCAAATGTCTTAACAAGTGTTCTCCTGAAAAATGGTAATCGTATTTGATTTTTTATGTTAACTTCTAAAATGTGAACATGGCATATCAAATCTATATTGTCTTGAATACTTTTAGGTAAATGTCATGTGTCATTTTAGAGGAGAAATCAGAGCCAGTCTGTAGTAGTCTGCAGAATAAGAATGGTCTGTATGGTAAATAACTGAAAAGAATTCAAAATGCAGAAGTTCTATAAATTTTATATTTCAGGATATGTAACCACAGCCATTAAATCTTACCAGTTTCTGCTTTCCTACTGTAGGCGCGGTAGACGCCTGACAGGAGTTACCCCTAACCCAAGGCCTACAGTGTTTCCTCTCTGCCCTTTGCAATAGTAGACCAGCCCATCAAGGAGGATCTGAACAATTGTGATACTGTGTTACCAGCCTAAACCATGAATTTAAAAGTTTTTCTTATCTAATGTACTACATGCATTTTGCCCTTTTGGTCCACAAGAACGTGATTTAGTTGCTGACCTAGTAAGAGGAAAATACTGTCATTGTCCGAGTTCTTCTCACCTGAAGAAAGCAAGGGTCCTTATTGTCATGGTCTTGTCCTGAGAGAATAAGCAGTGTGAATTGGGAGAGGAGAGACAACTGGGAGCAGCTGTGCTGTGAGTTTTTATAGTGTGTGAAAACAGGGATGGTGAAGGAAAGCTCTGCGTAGAAGCCCAGCAAAACTTGAACCAAAACGTGTAGCTGCACACATCTTTAGTGATGTTTATAGTCACGGTTGCAGTGCTTGGTAATGAGGCATTATAAAAGAACTGCAAATAATTGAATTTAAGTCATGCTCTCTTTTTAAAGGCAAATCATGCATTTCTTGGGCTGTGGTGGGAGGGCTGGGTAGAGAAACATGTACTAAGTGCAGTTGCTAAGACTGAAAGCCCATTTCCTTCCACCTCTCCCCTTTCAGACAGGGAAAGCGGCTCTTCTCAAATTATTAAATCCAAGCTTTTCTGACAGCACTGCAAACTTCTAGTGAAGGAGAAACTTGTAAAGAGTGCAGGTGTCAGAGACCAGTCCTGGAAAACCCACTCCTCCTAGGCGATGGGAAGGCTGTTCCAAAGCCCCCACCCACCTATCCAGTGCCTGCGTGTCTTGTTTTGCCTTCTGAGGGTGAATGGATGTCCTTCTTATCTTAGTAGTAGAAGAGACTGAGATTCCTAAATCTTTGAGGGCTGTAAGGTGGTCTCACCAGGACCACAAAGACATCATGAGGTGCCCGGCAGGAGGGTATGGCCAAAGGCAGGAGGCTAAAGGCTGAGCAGACAACAGATGAGAGGAAGATAGGCATAGGCATCCGTGGACGTTCCACTCCTGGATGAATTAGTCTGTGTTCAGTCTTACGATGCTACCCTAATAGTTATATCAGTGTTGTGGTATACAGTGACTGTAGCATACGGACTGAGGAGAGGAGAGGAGAGGAGAGGAGAGGAGAGGAGAGGAGAGGAGCGAAGGTTCAAGTCTTTGAAAGATGGTAGCACTCCACCACCCTTGAAGGCTCCAGTGAGCACTGTGCTGCACTCTTGTCCTTCTGGAGAATGAAGTCTTGACCCATTCCAGCCAGTCCTACCCCACCTTGGGAAAGCCTTGCCTTTTTCTTTTCTTCTCTTTCTTTCTGCCTGTCTTTCTGTCTGAATTAGTTTGTTTGTTCCTTCCTTCCTTCCTTCCTTCCTTCCTTCCTTCCTTCCTTCCTTCCTTCCTTCCTTCCTTCCTTCCTTCCTTTCTTTCTTTCTTTCTTCCGCTGCTGTGAGCTGACTCCTAGGGATGTTCTACAGAGGATGAATCTTAGTAAGTGTAGTAGAATAGTCACAGATGGCCTAGGTGGGTGTGCGTGGGTGTGAATATGTACACACAACTGTTTCATATAAGGATACAATGTCTGACTAGAGACAGAGGACACAGGAAGAAGAGATGGGTGGTTGCATCTTGCTTTATTTATTTGCTGCTGGTAAAGAGCGTGAGTCCTGATCTCAGGGCAGTCTTTGGTCACTTCTACCATTGTAGGCAAGCCTATTTCTTTATTTTCAAAATGGGCATGAGACCATCCCCTCCTAGGATTGTGCAACTCAGTTTAATTAACCCAAACATAGTAAATCCTCAATAAATATTAGTAATTATTATTGGTATTATTAATTTTCAAAGAATAGACATACCTTTGAAGTTTTACACCTTTTGTACGTGCGTGTATTTTAACATCACCCTAAGATCCAGGGTAGCAGTCATTCTTCAGCACTTTGAGCATGGAGATCAGGACCCTTATTATGAAATGGTGTTAAGTTCAGAGTTTACAGTAGAAGGTTGGTCTCCCTACCACCTGGCTAGGCCTGTGGGCTCTCTTTACAAAGGGGAAGGTATGGAACACTCGTGCTGTGCCTTCAGCAGCAGGAGGAGTATCTGAGTGCATGCTGTCCTCTGTCAGGGCCAGGGATACCATGAGCATTACACTACACTGAAAATCTTGCTTTCATTACCCAGAAGTCTCCAGTTGCCTTTCTCTCTTAACTAATATCTATTCCTGGTTACCCCAGACCTGAGAGAAACAAATGAAAGTAGAGTAAGACTGAGAGCCAATTACCTTTAGTTAATTAGGAGTTCCTTAATCAGCTTAATCTCCTTGGAGAAAAGGAGAGGTGCCATATAAATAGATAGTAATAGTATTATGTTTAACTCCAATGTTTTTTTAAAAATTAATTAACTTAGTAATAACAGCTTTGAACAAGCATGTCAGCACTCTAGATGGCTCTTAGACTCAAGACTGAAGTTCCTGGCACTCTCCAGCAGTGACTTACTCTGAGAAATTCTCTTCAAGCAGCTCCGGTTCACCCTTCCTTTTGTAGAGTGACTCAGGCCAGGCTTTGAACTGTTTTCTCTGCTATTCTGTATGTAAAATGTGGCCTCTAAAGAGAGCTGTCTCTTAAATATCTGAGACTGAATGAGGCAGAAGGACTTGGCCTGTATTACATACCAGAGGCAGAAGCCACTGGATATAGCCCCACAGACTGTACGTGGCTGTCCACGGGTCCTGTCAAAAGTTCCTTCTGGTCGCTTAATCTTTTCACTTAGCCACACCCAGAATACTGTAGAGAATATTTGGGTGCAGTGCACACTTAAGTTCCAAACTGCCTGAACAATATGGGGCTTTTATGTAACACACTGTCATTACATGAACAATATGGGGCTTTAATGTAACACACTGTCATTACATGAACAATATGGGGCTTTAATGTAACACACTGTCATTACAGTTCAGATAAGCAGTGGGTAAGAGGCTGGCATCAGCAAAGGCCCAGGACAGGATGGGCTTTGGGTATGCTCAACTTTAAGGTCAGCAAGTTGCAAGATAATTTATTTCATGTGCTGGATAGTTTAAATGTGTGAGAATATGGCATGAAAATAGTGATCATTTCTAAAATGATATGTTGCATACCAAGCTCTTCCCCAGCAAGATATGTGTACAAAAAAAGTTTGATCATTAAGTGGAGTAATAAGTTAACTGGGACAATTTATACATACGTAAGTTTGTTTTCCTGGTACTCTATATGGAGAAATCACAAGAGGAGAAACTTCTTGAACTGGTAGAAGTTATGTAGATTAGATGGGGTTAACTTTATAATTGATGGGGTTCTTTTTTAGCATGTAAGTTCTGTTTTGATGCTCATATTTCAACATTTTTGTTTTCCTTATGAATATAATATTGTGCAGAATTAGAAATAGTACAAAATCAAATCTAAAATTCTGCTTTCTGGAAATTTTGTTTGAAATAACATATTTTTTTAATAGTTTATAGTGGAACAAGTATCTCAGTATATTGCCTTCATAACTAACTCGTTGGGTACGGTTAGAGGCCTGGGTTCTCCTGAGCCCTTTTCAGTTTTCCTCAGGCTGTTTTGCATAGCAGGCAGGACGCACCAGCCCTGGCCTATTTCAGTGTGTTTGGTAGCCCAGGAGATGTCTGGTAATGCCACGTCCCCATTAGGCCAGGCATAAGAGGGGATTTCTTTTAACTAGAAGCTTTGTTTTGACTTTCATTTATTGAATTGGTTGCATAAAATAATATCTCCTGTTGTTTCAAGTATAGATACTGGTGAGACGACCATTGTATGTGTTAAATTTTGGGGCTCTAAGTCTCCAAAAGTAGTACGGTTGTGACTTTTGTGGACTTGCTGTCAGTCTGTCCGTCTCCCACCCCCCTTATTCTTTGTGAAGCGGATTTCTCTTACAGCTTTCCTCTTTGTGCTGTTTCCCCCTCATCTCTGGTTCTTTCTCCTCACCTCCTTGCCTAGCAAATGTGTATTACTAAGGACTTCTAGTGGTTAACTCTGGAAGTGCCTCTCAGAAGAATCCACAAGCAGTTGGTCTGTGTGCCACTGTAAGCTACCCACAGCAACTGGCAAGAAGTGAGACTCCTGGGTTGTAGAAAATTTTTGCTGAATTCAAGTGTTTTTTCAGTAAGAAGAACCTATGCTGTACCGTGGATGGTAAGCATTTGGTATCACCTTCTATTTATTTGAGTCAGTTCAGAAACCACATTGAAGTTTCGTTGACAGAGAAATTTTCTACGGTCAAACAGACTTTATAATGTGAAAATTCAGTCAGATAAAATGGAGTAGTGTACTGATACATGAGCAGAAATCCAGTGCACAGAGCTGTGGATGTGCTTGCTGCAGCTCAGGTCACAGTCATGGGACATGAGCTTCTCCGACCCCCAAGAACCACCCTCACTGTGCCATGAAAGCTGTGGAGTGTTAGAGCAGGTTGGAGCCAGGGGTCACTCACAACCCCTAGGCCCTGCATAGTTCCGTAGCACTTGGCATCTTCTCTGGCAGACATGAGAACAGCTGAGTGCATTATGTAAGCAGGTGTGTGTGATGCCACAGCTAAGTTTTGGTTGATTCTGATAGGAAATGGGATAAAATTATACTTTATTTAAAAAAAAATCAGGGGCTGGAGAGATGGCTCGGTTGTTAAGAGCTTTGCCTGCTCTTCCAAAGGTCCTGAGTTCAATTCCCAGCAACCACATGTGCTCACAGCCATCTGTAATGAGATTTGGTGCCCTCTGCTGGCCTGTAGGGATACATGCAGGCAGAACACTGAATACATAAATAAATCTTTAAAAAAAAATCAGAAAGATTTGGAAATATTCTCCTCCATAGTGAATACTGGGATTGCACTAGATTTGAAAATGCAGATTTGTTCAAATTTGTTCCCAATTGATACATTTAGGAACATTTTGCAAATAACTTGAATTTCATACCTCCTTAGGCACAATTTTGTCTGGTGGGAAAAAAAAAAACAAACACTGGATGAACCAGAACTGTGCCTGGGTGAATTGAACATTAACCCCTGCCAGTTCCCTGGGCTCACGGAGTGTGTTCTGAGCTATAGGCTTCCATATGTGGGGTTCTGCTTCTGTGAGATTTTAGGCGCCCTTCTTGCACTACCTCGTAGCAGCTCACAGCAGAAGCCGTAGCCTTCCAATGCCTACTTCCACTTTAGGGTGTGAAATTATGCCACTGCTTTTGTCTGAGTAGTGTTTGATTTGATCCATGTTATTTCACATTTTTTTCAGTGTTGCGCCCATAACCTCATTTTCGTTATAAAGCACTGTGTTTTTAATCATGCAGTTTTATATAGAGTAGTAATTTCCAGGGCTGCATGTGCAGCATTATTAAACCATTATTGATGCTGCAGTTGCACCGTCCTTGATGGTGGACTCGACTTCTGCCCAGAGGCTCCTCTCGCCCACCAGTGATGCTGATGCTCCTGCTCTCTCCCTTTTCATCATCTGAGAGCCGTCTTGCTCATATTCTCCCCAGCCCTCCTCAGATCCACCTCCACCCTCCCAAATCCATGTTTGTGTTCTCTCCCCCTCCTCTCTTCTGTCTGTCCCACCCCTGGAGAGTGAGTCAGCCTACTAGGGGACCTACCAGGGCTGCACCGATAAGTCAAACTGACTCTTGCTGCCCCAGAAGCTGTCCAATGCCAATAGCTCCTCAGCTGGGTCGTCCTTAGGTGTGTGCTCCGCCCCTTCATGCTGAGATCTTTTTCTCAGCCTGAGCTTGCACATGTCTTGTGCATGCTAACCGAACCTCTGTGTGTTCATATGTCCACCTATTCTATTGTGTCTGGAAAGCACTGCTTACTGAGAACCAACACCACCGCCGACTCTACATTCCCCTCTTTACCGATGATCTCTGGAGGCTCATTTATCTTTGAAATTCCTTCTTGACAAATTCAAACATAAATCTTAGCCACTATAGTTATGCAGAATATTTAGATTTTTCAAATTCCAGAGCTAAACTTGTCTGATTTTTAGTGAATACTGGAGATTCTCCCAAGACTTTCTCCCTTTGCTCCCATTGCTGCCTTCCACAGATTATTTGTGGGTGTGAAACTTTACTTTGATCACAGCACCATCTCTGGCCAGGAGTTGTGATGAACCCCAGACTCGACAGATTTCCACATTTTATCCAGGCCAGCTCTTCTCCCTTCCCATCCATAAACTCTACTTTTCTCCAATGTGAATTGAGACAAAGAAGATTTTTTTTTATTGTTTAAACCTTGTCCCTCCTTTTGTGCCTGTAAGAGTCCTGTATGTAGTAGCATCCCAGTATGTTGCTCTCTGTTTGAAACGGCTCAGGCAGGTTGTTAGGGTCTTCCAGAAGTTTTATTTAGGTCCCTCCTATAATTTTCAGTAATTATAGTGAAAATTCTGGAAGCAGAGGTGAAGCATTATGGGACCCAGAATGACTTACTCTGGAAAAAGTTTGTTATTTAAATAGTGTTTTCATAGTGATCTTGAAAAAGTTGACTGTAACTCCAAGTGATCATTCAGGCCCTTCGGAGGTGACTAGTCCCCGTCTTCTCCCTAACATTTGGGTGTGGCCACAGTCCTCTTCCATTGTGAGACAGAAAGAGGAACTTGATTTCATTGCAAACATTTCCAACAGTATTAAGCCATTTGTGCCCCAGTTAAAGTGAATAACTTTTATATTCTGTTCAGGTATTACAAGCTACATTGTGAATTAGGCACACACATTTAACCTAGCACTTGGGAGGCAGAGGCAAACAGAGCTGTATAAGTTCAAGGCCAACCTTGTCATCCAGGGCTACATAGAGAGACCTGTCTCCAGTGGGCAGGAGGGGAAGAGGGGAGGATATATTGTGTGTGTGGGGGGGGTAGATTTAGTTTTAAATTGTGTGTGTGTGTATGTGTGTGTGTGCACGCACATGTGAGTATAGGTACCATGGGAGCCAGAGGCATAGGACCCTCTGGGAGCTAGCGTTAGGCTGGCGTAAGCTACCTGACAGACTTGGGTGCTCGGGAAGAGCAGTGCTCACTCTGAACTGCTGACTCTCCAGTCTTCCCCTTAAAAACGATTCTAAATCTTGTGTACTCATGTGTGTCTGGGTGTGGGTGTGTGCAAGTGAGTGCATGGAGGCCAGGAAGAGGGGTGTCAGATCTGAAGTTACAGGTGGTTGTAAGATGCCCAGTGTGGATGCCAGGAGCCAAAACTGGGTTCTCTGAAAGAGTCAACAAGTTGTCTTTGGTTCGACATTGAGCTTTGAAGACTGCCTCAAAGCCATTGGTGCTGTCATGACTGGATAGCACTGGCTGGGTAATTTATATTACATTTCTGGGGGCGAGAAATCCACAGGCACCAGCATCTGGCAAGGAAAGTCTTATTTTATCAGGGCATGGTGGACGGCAAAAGGAAATAATTCTTTGAGCACTGTTAGGAGCCCCTTATGAAGCCCATTCCTCCCACCTGAGGACCCCAGGGCCCTTTCAGAACCTTCTTCTCAACAGCGCCAGTTCAGCAGCACATTAATCTCGAAGGCCGCACAGCGCCACCGCACAGCGCCACCGCACAGCGCCACCGCACAGCGCCACCGCACAGTCGCGGTCCTGACAGAAGACAGCCGGAGACTGAAGTGCTGCCTGTCTTCTGAAGGCCTCATCTTCATTTTATGTTTGCAGCTTTGTCCCTGCTCCTGGAGTCCTCGGGCATGGTCTTGTCCACCCAGGGTCTTTCCCAAGCCTGGTCATGCCTGAACACCACTTGAGCTAACATGAACCTCCAAGGTGGCTTCAGAAGACTAGGCATGTTAGTGTGGAGGGTTAGGTCCATGCAGTGACCAGCATATTTGTAAACTATGGTCTCCAAATTATGAGTTTTGAAGAATTCTTGACGAATAGTTATAAATAATCATGACTCCACATAAAAGAACAAAGACCTTTGCTCCCTAGCTGCTCTAGGCGTGAGCAGAGACGGGCAGAGGAGGTAAGCGAAAGCCTGTAGCTCAGAAGACATTATTGAAACTCTTGTCACCCAAAGAAAATTAATGGCGAACCACTTTTGTTAAGAAATCTGTGTTCCTTAGTTGACAGAAATCGACTAAAAAGCAAATATAAAATCCTCATTGAAACCATTAACATTCTTATTCCAAAGCCAAACTTCTCTTAATTGTTGAGAAGCAAATTTCAAACAGAAGATAAAGCAGTAACCGATACCAACTTAGTGTGATGTAGTAAGTTCTTCTGTGGTTTTATTTACAGACCCTACAGTAATATGGGGAGTTATTTTCAAAGCATAGCTCTCTTATGAAAGGCATTTCTGATTTTTAATAGAATATAGTAGTTTAATAAAATATAAATTTTAACTTTTTCTTTACTTTTAGTTGAAGTTTTCTTTCCATCTGCTTTAGTTTTGTATTAAACTTTACATTAGAGTTGAACAAATTTACTAGGTGGATTTCTGAGCTATGTTAAATCCACAGTTTCCTAGTGAATTAATGTTAGAAATTGAGGAGCTTACTAGTAAACAAATAAAACTAATAAAAATTCATTAGCAGTAACTGTATAAAGGTATTTTGTACAGAATAAATAGTGCCCATGTGCTGTGGCTCATTATTCCATCTGGCAGTGGGTATCTGAGTGCTGTGCCAAGCCTCTTTCCTAATAGACATCGAGGAATCCCTTTCACTTGAGTTTTGTAAATAATGTTTATAAAACCAACCACTCTACCTGACTGTGTTCTGCTGACTCACCAATGTCATATACACAGAGAAGACAGAACAACTTGAGGGAACTTACTCATTTCACACACACACATTATTTGCTTTTGTCTGCACTCAGATCTCAGATATCTATTCTAGTGCTTTCACATTAAATATACATTATTTCTTTTATAATAACAAGCTGTTAAGCAGTGTAAAGTAATTTTCTTATTGCTGAACTATTTTAAACACATGTTTTCTGAGTGTCGTATTGAAATATCATTTGAAAGGATGGTTTGGTCTTGAAGCTCAGCAGCAGTATACTTGCTGGCAGGACAAGTTCTGTGATCTCCAGCACGGAAAAATAAACTTGAAAATTTAAGAAGAAAACCAGCAACTCTGAGCCAGTGTCAGCGGTGGGCACAATGCTTCCTTTCTGCCCTTCTCTCTAGTTCCCTTGAGAGTCCCCTTGGCTTCTAAGTGTCCTTCTTCACTTGTGCAGTCGTTACTCAGAAGGTCGTGGTGTTTGTAGGACAGTCAGAGTCTTTGAAGGCAAATGGGATGGCCAGTTTATCAGTTTCATTTCCATTGTCCATAGTGCCAGATGGCCCTGAAGAAGTGGCTCACCTCTCAGATGGCTCTTTGTGTTCACATCTGTGAGACTAAGAACCTAACTTCCTCACATGGGTCATGCGAGATACAGCACTTACACTTTGTGTGGAGGAGGCGAGAATTACATCTTGAGCATCTATCTCTCCAGCATTCACACTGTAATTGCTGACTATAAAATAGCAGACCAGGTAGGAATTGCTTCTTACTGAATCAATCCTGCTGCGCCTGCAGAATCCTCAGAGCCTTATGCTTTCCATTCAGTCCAGTCGCTCGCTGACTGGGGAGCAGTGCATCGCAGTTGCTCGTTTATCTGTCTTCTTTCCCTACCTAGTCTCAGTGTCAACAGCATTTCTCCATTCTGCATTAAGCACTTAGCTCAAATTCTGGCACAAAGAGTGAATAAAAAAAGAAATAAAAATAAAAGGATATGACTGCTTCAAGCTATGGAGGAAGAGCATAAGTGGGACAGGGGCATCTGGGAGAACCTTAGTGAATTTGGTCAGACTGAGCTGGGTCATGCACAGAGAGGGAGAGGGAGTGCAAGAGAGGAGCCACTCACCAGGAGGGGCAAAACCTCTCTGCACACATACACATAGATATGCCTCATGTGCATGTACACACACATGCATATACACTCGCACACGCGTGCACACACACGTGCACAACTACAGAGTTAACAAGCACAGAAAGCAGAGGAGCTTCCCAGTCCAAACCATTGAGATTTCTCAAGGCTTTCATGCACAGTAACCTGGGGAGGTAGAGCAATTTCAGCTAAGGTGGTTCTCCTTGGAAGGTGATTCTCATAGTGACCTGTACTGTGTGGATTCTCTGAGCTGCACAGCAGACTTCCCAAGGAGCACCAAAGTTAGTCACATTCTGGCAGCGTTGTCAATGAGCATATGAAAAGAAGGCATGCTCACCAGCTAATTTTGAGCTTGCAGAAAAACACTCTGCCAGGCCTCCTGAGTTAATGGAGACCATGGCAGCCACCATTTGCAGGTGTCTTCCTTGAGCCAGTTTTTTAATCCTCGCATTATAAGGTGTGATGTCTTTAGTAAGCTCCTTTTATAAGAAGAGTGTTATTCTGAAAGATTTCCTATTGTCCTCATGAAAGGATGCACCAGGACCAGAACTCATAAGTACACACTTTACTGCCCCCTGAGTTTATGTGTGTGAGAGAGCCTGTGTTGATGCTGTGGCTTTGTTCTCCATCCCGCCTGCTCCCCTACCTCACAACTGGGTTCATTTTATTGCCTGTGTTTTCTTTTTTTCTGCTTTGGTGACAGACCACTATTAGCCAGTTCCTTGATAGTGAGCTGTGGTAAGCGACCTTCCTAGGAAGAGAGCTTGTTTCGTCACAACTCTAATTTGGCTTAGCATCAAAACTAAACAAAGGCTACTGATAATGGTCTGGACCTTTTCAGTATGCAGATTTGTAATGGCACAAGTGACTTTCTATCAGCACAATAGGTTCTTAACTATTCCTTTATCACTGCCTGCTCCATACATTAAGCTGTGAAACAGAATATTTTAATTTCCATGAATTACTCAGAGCTTGAAGAGTGAATGCTAAATTGAATTCTTCTGCGAGGCCGTGGGCTCTGTGTCCTCAGTGAACACAGCTCTGCTAAACTTGCCATTTCCTGTCTAAAGCACAGGGAATTGATCAGTGCTATCCAACTGTCTGTAAGAGAATAGTGCACTTAAAAGGCATGGTGGATTATATTTTAAATGAATGTAACAAAAATGTGGTTTTCTTTGATACATACAAATAGTTCAGTCTGTATTTAACTACTAAAAAATAATTATGCTGTCAGTAAGTGATAAGCAATACAAAGCAAAACAAGGTAAAATTTAAAAGAACAGAAATGTTCAGGTCTAGGAGTCTCAATCAGGTTCCTCTGCCCATTAAAAAATTAAAAGGCAGGAACAATGTTGAGCCAAAGGTAGCAGGGAAGAAATATCAAACTCAGCGGACAAAATCAGAAGTTGAAGAAAGGCTTTTAGCAGAGGTAAGGAAGCACACACATGCAGTAGGCACACAGAGAAACAGGAAAAAAGGGACCCCCCCAAAAAAAGCAGAGGAGACAGGCAAGGACCCGAAAATTTGGTGTTTACTCTGGGATTGCCTTTTAAAATCTCCGAAGGGTCTTCTTCCCCTTCAGAGTAGGGTGGTTTTAGTTTGTAGAAGGACAGAATGGCTGCTTTGCCCAAGACTGTTGCATGACATGCCCTAATCTGGCCTCGAACTTGTTGAGCCAGTATGTCAGCTGGGGCTCTGCTGGCAGGAGAAACAATCCACAAGGCCTTTGTTCTGAGTTGCCATACTTTGTCTCAGGGTTGGAGGGTGAAGAAGAAGGCAGCCATTTTGAAAGTTCACTATCTTTATTACCTAGTCATGTCCTTGTCTTTACCTGACTGCCTACCAGGGGTCTCCCTGACTCCTAGTCCTCAGCGAGGTACTGAATCCAACCATTGAGAGAAACAGTTTTAGGAGATGCGCTGTTTTAATATTGTTTGTGGTGAATGGTATCATACACTGCTAGTGGTTTGACCACTCTCCTTGTGTGTGGGGTGCGGGGGACTAGGGATTGCCCTAGGCCCTGGAGTGGGCTCCATGAGTGCGCTCTACCACAGTTACATCCTTAGTTCTAGTGTATTTTTAAACTAATTTTCTTATGAAGATTTTTTGGCTAAAGTGGGTGGGAGTCTAGGTGTTAAGCTGTTTATAAAATGCAGGGGTTTAGAACTCAGGCCAGTGTCAGGCACAGTACCTCATTCCTATAGTTCCAGCCCCTAAAAGGCTGAGCTGGGAAATTTGTCCGATTTTAAGGCCATTTGGTCCACCCAATGAGTTCCAGGTCACCCTAAACTACAGTATAAGACCATACCTCAAAAAACAGTCAAACAAAAAACCCAGAAGAGTCCTTAGATAGGTTGAGCACACTCATTGATACCACCCGAGGCAAGTTCAATGTGTACCCACGTGAATACCCCGCAGTGTAGTTCTACCCAGTTCACCTGCATGTGAACCTATCTGCCTGAGTTTAAACCCTGGCTGTCTGGTGTGATCTCATGTGTGGCTGTTCCTTTACAGATGATGCAGTCTCTCAAGGCGCTGATTGAGAATGCAGATGCTGTGTATGAAAAGATTGTGCATTGCCAGAAGGCAGGTGAGTGGGTTTCTTTAAAACAAAACTACCACCATCATCAGTTTGCACAAAACTATGTCCTCATTTTGGTACTCTCAAGAAAACAATTAAGACAATTACTTTTCCATGGCTAAACACTAATGCAGTGGTTCTCAACCCCAGATAATGGATGCACCTGGAGAGATTTCAGAGCACATGAGCACTGGTTGACTAGGAGGCCATAACTACTAACCTCTGCCAACTCTGAACGTAGCGGCTTCCATCTTAGTGCCAGCACTGGGGCTCTGGGGCAGGAGGGTGGTGAGTTTGAAACCAGTCTGGGCTACATAGTGAGGCCTTGTCTCCAAAACTCAACCATCTCTAGGCATTTCTAACATGAAGCTATGGTTAAGAGCCTGTATTCTCTTCCTTGGTTCTGTGTTTGCTGGGAAGCCTCATGCCCATCCCCAGTGAGCTCCTACTGCGGTGAGGGTGACTGCAGCAAGGCATGGCTCTTAGAGAGGACAGCCCTTTACTGGTTAGTGTGTTTGCGTTTTCAAGTGTTGATAGAGTATCACACTGTGCTGTAAAATGCTACTTATGTGAGGAGCTTCTGTAGACAATGGGATTATGTTGCAGTAAATGTCTTATAAGCATAAAATGCCATATAGAGAAAATACACTGAACTCGCCACCCTGCTGAGCAGTGTGGCTTAGACGCACAGCGCACCACAGAGTGTAAGCTGTTGCCCATGAACACGCAGCCGCTGCCTGCAGCTTGCTGTTGCCCATGAACATGCAGCCGCTGCCTGCAGCTTGCTGTTACCCATGAACACGCAACTGCTGCCTGCAGCTTGCTGTTGCCCATGAACACGTAGCCACTGCCTGCAGCTTGCTGTTGCCCATGAACACGCAGCTGCTGCCTGCAGCTTGCTGTTACCCATGAACACGCAACTGCTGCCTGCAGCTTGCTGTTGCCCATGAACACGCAGCCGCTGCCTGCAGCTTGCTGTTGCTGCTTAGCCCTGGGAGTGAGAGCGCTGGGACTTGAACTGTGTTCTTCCCACTTTCACTCCATGGCTGTGTTTAAAATCACAAGTTTGAGCCCTCATAAATCAGGAACCATCTGTAGATATTTGTAGTTGTAATACTTTTCAAGTGTCTTATATTGTGATGAAAATATATTGTTTCAGTTCTCCAGTTTCAAGGATCAGATTGTAAGGTTCTAACATGAAGATATTTCAAGTTTGAAGAAGGTTGACCTTGCTTTCTGGGGTTTCTTTACAATAAAGAGATTTCACAATTGCTGTGCTTTTTAAAAGCCACTTTTTTTCAGAAATGAATTAAAGTAGATTGAAAATAAAAGCATGTGTGAAAAGTTTTGGTATTTATTGGATGAATATTCATATTTGTGACTAATCAACAAACTCCCAAATCCACATTTTTTTTGTCAGTAAAATACTGTTAGAAAAATGTTTTTATTTCTGGTCCTTTCCAAGCTAGTTCTCCCTACAGTATCCATCCAAATGCCATTTTGGCATGTCATTATCCTACACAGAATAGTGCATTCGATTAGCAGAACATGTGATGCAAATCTGATCTCTTAACTCACAAACGAGGCCATCAACCAAGTCTCCCACCATGTTGCCAATGTTATCAAAGATTCGTCGTATACCATCTGCTCCCTCATTTAATAAATACGTTTTGAACTTCTATATGCATAAGGCTCTTGGTAGCTCTGACATACCAAAATTTGAAAAGTATGTGAGTCTAATTTTATCTTTCTAGAATCTTCAAATCATGCAGAAGATATGGTTGAAATGTTGGGTACTTAGAGCAGTAGTTCTCAACCTTCCTGACGCTGCAACCCTTTAGTACAGTTCATCATGTTGTGCTGACTCCCAACTACAAAATTATTCCATTGCTGCTTTCTAACTTTAATATTTTTGGAGATAGAGGTTTGCCAAAGAGGTTGTGACCCATGGGTCGAGAGCCACTGTCATGGTGTGTTAGTCAGTACTCTCAGCTCACTCAAGAAGTGATGCAGAGCCTCTGATGTTTGTAACAAAACAAGAGGGCTACTGAGCAAAAGGCTTCAGCCGTGTGCGGAGAATTTGAAAAGACAGAATTAGTTGGGGGCATTGTCAATCTTGAGAAGGTGCTTCTGAAAGCAGGGAGGAAGGAAAGGAAGTGCCCTGTCACTGTGCAGGCCGCCCTTCCCCTGCCCTCCCCTGCATGCTCTACCCCATCTCATTCTCACAGGCTTTCCCTCCAGCCGGACTCCATCACCCTCTGCCAGGCTGTAGTACTTTTGAAGTTGCCCAGTGTTTCTGAAGACCTTTCACGATACTAGGGTTTGTGTTACTGAAGCGTTCTGTTGAGTCCTTCAGTCCACTTTCTCCCTTCAGTTGGCAGAACTTCGGTTGTGCATTTTATTAATGTATTTCATCTTCCAAATCAGATAGCTTCCTACAGCACCAGGCTGTGTGTTGCCACACTCTGTGTCTTGCCCAGAACATGTGTTCTAAGACTCTGTGCAGGGGGGACTTGAATGTTAACTAAAGAAATGGGATTTGACTTGTATTAAGTATTCTGTTAAACACATGTATGAGTAGGTTGAATTTTGTGAAATTTTAAACAGGAGCTCTTTATTAATTCAACTATTTGTGTGGGTTTTTTTTCCAGATTCACAGGTTTATGAAATTTGATAACTTCTATAATGGGCTTGTGCTGTTCAGCTTGCTTTTGATAAGCAAATGCTTGCTGCACATTTAGTCTGATGAGACATGGAGGGTGAACACTGTGTGAGGCTCCAGGTTAGCCCTGGGTAGAAAGCTACAAATAGGCAAACCAAGATGACCTTAAGGTTTAAGTTACCCTTGCCACTATGCAGGAGTTCTCAGACAGACCCCTGGTCTTTCATTTTTCACGTTTATAGTTATTGTAAGGACATATAGTCATTAGTCATGTGAAGTCATATTAATCGTATGAAGAATTGCTAATCTGTATCGAGTTCAAAAGACACTTGTATAAGATTTTACTTTAGAAGTAATTATTACTCCACTCGTAGAACTTAGTCTTTTACAGGAAGGCTCAGGTCACCAAAATGTCATAAAGAAGGAACTCAGACGCATTTCTAGCTTTTAAACCCAAATTCATATTCTTATTAGATAACATTTCATTTAAACAACTCAGTGGAATAGCACTTCTAGCCAGCATCCACCCGTCACTTTTTAAGGCATGTGCCTCGGCTTGCACTCCTTGAGCTTCAGTAGATTTTGTGGGAGAGAAGTGCATCGTTGATGTTGTGGAGAGAGAGTTGGGCAGGCACGGTTGCTCTGCAGGCCCCCAGGGGGCAGAGCCTTGAGGGCAGGAGCACAGCACTGATGGGCAGCAAGGCTTCTCTAGTTGATTCTTTCAGGGAAAGCTTGTGGCAGAGAGAATTAGGGGGTAAGAAAAAAAAATTAACAAGAAAACGCTTGTTCGTGGGAATATGAAGGACCCAGTAAAGAGGAAGATGTTCAAACACGTGCATACTTAAAATTAAAAACGAAAATGGCGTGGTGAGGAGGGATGGAACACTTGGTCTTAAGAAGGGAGCAGAAGCAATGTGACTTTTAGAGACAGAATAAGACCTGAGGAGGGCATTCGCCTGGGCAGCTGCACAGAGAAGTGCTGCCCAGGGAGTCTCAGCTTGGGGAAGCAAGTGGAAGAGGGTAGATTTGTTCAGTCAGGGCTCAGCAGTGCCACCTGAAGAAGCTGGTTACAAACTGGATCATGCAAGGTGCTGCAGGCGGCAGCATCTGAACACCATATGAATAGACCAAGAAGGGATGACGGACAGAAGTATTCAGGAATAAGTGTGTATGACTTAGCACACCCTTTCTCAAGTGAGCAAGTGTAAGGAACACATGCAGGAACCTGCAGAGGAAGAATTATTTTTAAAACATATATAAACATTGATACAATCTGTCAAATTCTTATAGAAAAAACTATTTCCTTCTCATCTCTATTTCTTTTTCTCTTCCAATGTCCAAATCTGAAGCCCCACCTGTCATGTGGGTCTCCTTCTCATCACTGAATTGCCTTGCTTCTTGAAGCTCAGAGAACTAGACAGAAACATGTTTTTTATCAGGTAGTTTTAAGTGGAAAAATCTTCTCTGGAGGAGACTAAGTTATGTACTTTCTGTTAAAGAATTAATACCTTTGATTAACATTCGTTCCCTCCTGAAACCTCACTAAAATGACCACAGGGGCTTTTTTTAAATGCAGAAATCCATAAAGACAAAGAGAATAGGAACTGAAAGCAGCTGAACAAGGGACAATGACCCAATGAGTGGTAATTGTTTATCAGCTGCCCCAGGAAAGCTGCATAGAAGCTGGCGTGGTGGCAGTGGTAGTGAACGGGGTCCAACCAGCAATTTCATTCACACTGCAGATGTGTAGATGCCACCTGCTTGGATGTGTAGATGCCCCGCCTCCATGTGTGGAAGCTCCAAGAGGTTCACACACAGTCCAGTTCCTAGCTTCACCGCTCCTGAGTAAAGGGTGTAGGACGACCCTCCAGAGAGGAAAAGCTGTTATTCCTTCCTCTCAGCTGGTTAATGGACCTTCTTCTATAATGAGTCCTTTATAGCTCTGCTATCTTAAATAGGTTTTTCAAAATCTTATTTTGAAGTTTTGTGCTGATGACTGAGTCATCTTTGTTGACAGAGGTTTCTATCCCACTTGGTCCCACAGCTGTTAAGTCCCAAAGAAACACATAGAGGTCTATGTACATTAGTTATAAATTGGTTGGCCTATTAGCTCAGGCTTTCTTATTAACTAACTCTTATATCTTACATTAACCAATAATTCTTGTCTGTGTTTGCCATGTAGCTTGGTACCATTATCAGTGAGGCGTTCTCATCTTGCTTCCTCTATGTCTGGGTGACGACTGCAGACTGAGCCTTTCCTCTTCACAGAATTCTTCTGTTCTGGTCACCCTGCCTATACTTCCTGCCTGGCTACTGGCCAATCAGTGTTTTATTAAAACCAATACAAGTGACAAATTATAGGTGCAAGACCATTGTCCCACAGCTCTCCCCCCTTTTTTTCAAACCAAAAACTCTGAATCTAATCTCCTTTGTTTAGCTTTCTTCCTGACCATTGCCTATAACAACTTACAACCAACACTTTAAACAAAGAAAAACATCCATAATCCATTTTTGGGGAACATGGGCATAGTTTTCTAGGCTATTTTCTGCTGATTAGGGGTGCTGATAATCATATGGGGACCTAAAGAAAACTTAGGAGTATGGTCAGGTCCTGACTGGAATATTTTGTGAGGCTTGATCATCTCAGACAACAGTCTTGAGGCTGTTTTTGATGTTCTTGATCTCAGAGGAAACTCAAACAGAGGTCCTCTAAGTATTGGATCATCTGGGGCATCCACTCCTATTGGAGATTTTTCAGAGGGTCTTCCTTGATCAAACTTGATTTTTCTTAATGTAGGATGAATCCATAGCCTCCCATTTCCTGTGGGAACAAAAGTGAAACCTGTTCTCCAAAGTAACATATCTTTTGACTTAAATTTTGAAGTGAAGGCATTTTCAAAATATGTATGTTGTATTAATCCAGCAGCATTTATAATCAAATGTCTTTTAGCAGCTCTTGCTCCTTCCTCAGCAGTTAAATCATTCAAAGACAGCACAATAACATACAGTATCCAGATTCTTTGTGTATTTTTCCATCTTTACGTAGCTTTATTTTAAACTTTATTTCTTTTATTTTTATTTTTAATTTTTGTTTTTTTGAGACAGGGCTTCTCTGTGTTATCTTTGGCTGTCCTGGAACTCAGTCTGTAGATCAGACTGGCCTTGAACTCACAGACGTCCTCCTGCCTTTGCCTTCCAAGTTCTGGGATTAAAGGTATATGCCACCACACCTAACTACTCTCCCTCCCTCTCTCTCTCTCCTCTCTCTCTCTCTCTCTCAACTTTATTCTTTACTTTTCTGTCCCAATATATTTTTAACCATTTTTATTTTTATTTTTTTTTTTTTGGTCTGAATCTATCTTTACTGTATATCTCTTTTTTTCTGACCACATGAGTCCTTTAATTTGCTAAGTGATATGGCTAGGATTAAAGCTGTGGCTTTGACAACTGGACCCACCCCATTCCTTAACTTTGTGAGAGTATAGCTTCATGGCGGAGGTACTGGTGGGAGCCATGTTTATTGCCACAACTCTATGGAGTTTCAAGGTCTCTGCCACCACCAAGGTCCCTGCCTCCACCAAAAAGCATGCTGTCAGTTATTCATAAACACCATTTAAATACCAACTGACTAGTGAAAATTAGTGAAAGCTTTGGGATGCCAAGAGGTAGCAAGGCCAACAGCATTCCTTGCTCTCTTTTCTGCCCCCTTCTGTCATTCCCTTTGTCACTAATACATGAGTGTAAGGGAAAGGATCACAAAGTGACAGCTCATTCACAGGACAGTTAGCAAGCAGCTGTTCTCTAGAAGCCCATGACTCTGGCATGTCGTCTTTACTCAGCCTTGGCATCGCCCTTTTCACTAGTGAAGCTTCAGAGGAAAGTCCAAACCTCCTGGAGCTACAGTCCCTATAAAATACCTCTCAGGAATGAGTTATCATGAGCACACTACAGTTTGAGCATGCCTCTTCCGAGGGAAAAGTGGAGAAAACCTGTTGCATCCTTGGCCCCGTGTCTTTTCCCTCTGCCCTCACGGTGACAGGGACAGCTCAGAGGCAGATGTAGACTGCTGGGTGACTAAATAATAAGCAGCTCATCCTTCCAGACTCCTTTTGGTATATAACTTCCATTGGTGACGTTTTTCTCTTGCTACAAACAAAGGGGAGGGAAGTTCCAGGAATGAGGTGGGAGGTGGAGCTTCCTGGGGGACATGCACTGTGATCAAATTCCAAAGCTCTACTCTTTGGCCATGTCTTTCTCTGCTTTACTTTGTAAACACAGTCTCTGAACACATCCTTTCCATCTAAATAACAACTTGATGGTTTCCACAGCTGCTGAATGTGAGGTCAGATGCCATCCTTCTTAGCTTTTAGCTCTGCCACTTGGGTAAAGAACTGCTCTGGTTGCTATATCTATTATAACTGCCTGGTACAGCCAAGAGCCATAATTTAAGTCCACAGCAAGTCACAGTTTCTCACACAAAGACTAGAATGTTTTGAAAATTCCCATATACCAATAATAGGTATCATCAGATCCAAGATAAATTAGCCTAGATGATTTCTGAGGACTTTTTAGCTCTCAAATGCAAGTCCTCATAATGAAATCATTACAGTATAATATAATATCATGTAATGTAACAGATCACATACAGCATACCACAACATAACATAAGAGGGGTCATAACTGCTGAAGGATGGAACATTTTAGGTGAGCAAAATTTAGAGGGCTTTGATGATGAAGCCGAGCTTGGGGTAGAGGTGAGACCTATGTAAACCAGGCTGCCGCCCAGTGGAGAAGCTGCTAGAGTAGGGGAGACCTCTGTGAAGAAAGGGCTGGGAATCCTGGGACAGGACCAAGTCTCTGAGTCAGACTGATACCTTTACCTTTTTGTTGCTTAGTTCTGTCAACTTGACACAATCCAGAATTCCATAGGAGCTTGTCTATATCAGACTGGCCTGTGGGCATGTTTCTTAGAAATTGTCTCTATTCCACATTAATTTGTATGAGATCACCCATTATGGATGGCACTGTTTTCTGGGTCTGAGTCCTGAATTGTATGAGAGTAAAGAAAGCCAGATGGGCGCTAGGCACACATGCAGTTATTTCTCTCTGCTCGTGGCTGGAGCTCTGATGGGATTGGCTACTTCAGGCTCCTGTAACTCCCATGCAGTGGTACACTGTGACCTGGAACTGTGAGCCATATAAACTCTTTGCCCCTAAGCTGCATACTCAACATATTTTATCACAGCAGAGAGGAAGCTGGGGCGATTATGAAAGCTTGGCAGCATCTTTACACCATGGCTGACCTCACTGCACCCTGTCTTCCTCTGTAGCAGAGGACCTTCTAGCACACCTAGTAATGACTTATATTTGTACACAGTGTCTGTTTTCCTTGTTTTAAGGTGCAAAGTCCTCAGGGTTTTTGTTCATAACACACTCCTGACACCAAGAGCAGTGCCTGGGAGAGCATGCACAGAGTCACGTGACAGATGAGGCTGGGATACAGGCGAAGGGCTACTGAACTCTAAGTCAGCAAACATGGTTATTAGACACATTGAACAATTTCTTTCGTTGATAGTATTTACTAATAAATTGCTTATGGGTAATAGGATAGAAAGAGGGGAATGAGAATGACTTAAGATCTTTGTCCCATCCTTGAGAGACAGAACTGCTTTTTACCACTGTAGGAGATGTGGGCAGTGTGAAGCTGAATGTGACTTGCCTAGCTGATTCCCGGTGTGGGGTTGAGAAGAGAGGGCTAGCCTGAGGTAATGAATCTGGAAACCATAACTACAGGTGCGACCATGGTTGACCCTGGACACCTGACCCTTCAGGGCTTCTCTGTCAGGAGATGCACAATAAGTACAGGCACTTGAGGTGCAGCAACCTGAGTGTCTCTGGAGGGGACAAGGCATGCCGAAGGGATGCTGACACCCTCCATCACATCCAAGTTGAAGGCACCTCATCACCTACTACATGCACATTGTGATAGCTTGGTGAGGGTGTCGGAGAAACCTCATGGCTGGCATGTGAGTTGGGTTCAAAGATAGGAAAGTCATATGGGAAATTTCAGAATTGCAAAATGAATCTATTTTGAGTCAGCAGTTCTATTTTTCAGAGTCTTTGTAAAGATATGATTATATGGAGTAAGAGGAACGGGCCTGCTTTTCGTCCTGGCAGCCCAGCTCCTGGCCACCCGGCTAGCTTAACCCCAAAATAACCACATGGAAATTGTATTAATTAAATTACTGCCTGGCCCATTAGTTCTAACCTCTTATTGGCCAACTCTTACATATTCGTTTAACCCATCTCCATTAATGGGTATCACCACTTGACTGTGGCTTACCGGCATGAGTCTAACCAGCAACAGTCTCAGACAGGAGTTTCATGGAATCTACCACATTGCCTTCTTCCCAGCATTCCGTTCTGTCTACTCCACCTACCTGATTTCTGCCCTATCAAAAGGCCAAGGCAGTTTCTTTATTCACCAATGAAAGCAACACAAATACAGAAGAACCTCCTACCCCACCCCAGAATCCATGTAGAAGGGTGAGGTGTGATGACCCTTGTTTGTAATCCCAGTGCTGGTGGGTTGACAGAGACTGGGGGATCCTGGGCTGTGCTAGCAAGCCAACGTGATTTACTTCATGAGCCCAGGCAATGAAGAGTACCTGTCTTTTTTTTTTTTTTTTAAAGAAAAGTGGTGTCAGATGAACAATACCTGAATTAGTCCTCTGTCCTGCACATAGACACACAGAGAGACAGAGACAGAGAGACAGAGAGAGACAAAGAGACCAGGATTCTTCAGCATACTGCCACCATATAGTCAGAGGCTATAGTTAATTCTCAGTTAAGAAGCAAAAATCTTAGTACATTATTGTATATATGAGAACATGGTCCTTTGGAGGGGTGGGTGACATGATGCAATGTACTATACTGTTCAACAGTCAGCTTGCTTAAAGGCATCGAAGTTTGCAGGCTGAGAACACATTACACAACCTGAACAAAACACACAGATACACAAATCTATACTTAGAGGTGACTAAACACAGAAGTCAGCAAATGGTCAGGGTCTCACACAGAGAACCTGCTGGACCTGGGATATCTTCTCTTTAAAAAATTATTTTTTAAATTATGTGTGTTTGGGCGGGGGAGTGGTTATGTACATCTAAGTGCAGGTGTCTGAAGAGCCAAGACACTGGGTTCTCCTGGAGCGAGAGTTACAGAAGTACTTGGGAAACAAACTCAAGACCTCTGGAAGAACAGCACCAGGTCTTTAACTACTGAGCCATCTCTCCAGTGTGGGAGGGAGGACTGTTTTTAAGTCCTGGCTGTCCTGTGCCCCTAAACCCTACAGTTAGACTCCTTTGACCCCATAGCCTGTTCTTAGGAAAGAACAGTATGTCATTTTACTTCTGGTGCACTAACTAAACAAACCCTGCCTAATGGTTCTCAATCTAATAACACTGAGAACTAAGGAAAGGGCCAATGGAAAACCCTAGTTAGGTGATGGCTAAGACTTTAATTCTGATCTTCAAGGATGGAAACCATAGGCCACACGGGCTATGTTAGGGCTATCAGTCTGTTCTGGAGACTACACAAGGTATTTGAACTTTTAGCTTCTAGACTTCTACATAAAGAAACACTGTAGCTCTCCACAATTGTTGGCCTCTGGCAGACAAGGGGTGGGAAGGACTCAGTTTTCTTTAAGGGGCTAGCCACTGGGAGTTTGATCATGCCCCAGTGAGTATATGGGCAATACAAATTGGACTTTGTATATTTCCTTTCTTCCTTTTTCTTCTTTTTTTGGGGGGAGGGGAAGGGTCACCAGGGTCAGGAAGTGGACCTGGAAGGAATGGAGAGTGAGTGTGATCAGGGTACATTATCTGAAATTCCCAAATAATCTATAAACATACTATATGGGAAAAGAAGTGTTTCGTCGAGTGTGTGTAGGGTATATGGGCGTGTTCATGTGGGTGTGTGTACATGTATGTGCATGTGCACCTCTGTGTGGTTGAAGCTGTGTCTAATTGTTTGGGAGTATATGGAAGAGAAATTTCGATTTCTATTGTTTTATACATCACAAATAACACTAAATAAAACCTAATTACTTCTAGGTATACAACACACTGGACACACACATACGTGCATATATACTTAATAAAGTCAGAAAGCAGCAGCTCTTGCTGTGAAAGCAGATGTGGCCAAGTCAGAAGAAAGTATCATCTCCTCATTCCACTAAAATTAGAGCCAATTTTCATAATCAGATACAAAGCAGGTGACCTTTTAAATACAGTGGTTACAGTTTCTTCTATAAATTCAAAATACAGGAGATTAAATGCAGTATACAACATGTGGCCAAACACTCAGGAGATAAACTGATCTTAAAATGATGTTCTTGAAGATTAGCTTTATTTTGCTTTTGAAACTATTAAAGTTACTGAATTAAGTATAGTAAGTTTTTGCTTCCATGGATTCTGTATCTGTGGGCTCAATGAATTGCTGACAGAAATGCTGTAGCCATACTAACAATTATTTCTCAGTTGAAATTTGCTGTCTGTCCTAAAAAGTTCTCTCATCAAACAAAATCAGCACAAGAGTATCTGTGTGTGTTTCAAACGGTGACAACTGAAATCAAAGAGTACACATTTCTAAATGCTGTCAAAACTTAACTAGATGGCCTAATTTTAATTTATTTCCATTTTCCAAATTAGGTAAAGTGGGCTGTTTCCTAGAAGATGTAATCTACAAGACAAGGACAGTTAGGACCTAAGTAGAGGTTAACTCACCAACAGTATTAAGGGTTGCAACCCAGCGCCCCACTGCCTGAATGTGGCTCTCTGAACATCATCTTTAAGTATCTACACACAGTACATTTAAACAGACAGCCTTGGTCAAGGACTCTCCCAGCTCAGGGTGAGGTCTGCTGTGTGCATGGTGTGACACAGGGGTATCTCATCTTCATCCTGTGGAGGTGTGGAAACACCTAGTTACTTCCCAACAGCTCCAGTCAGTAGTCTCCTTTTCTTGGCCATCTTCCCAAAACAATCTTGGCACTAACAAAAGCCAAACTATTTTAAGATGGATTTTGAGCTGTTAAATCTCATTCCACATGAGATAGAATAGATAAACCAGGTCTCTTAAATATAGCCCTGAAACCAGATGGATGCAAGATCCCTGTGATGCCAAGCCTACAGCAGTGCGATTTGTGAATGAGTTCCATGCAGCTCTCTCCCTCTGCCAGCATTTCCCATCTGGGTGACTCTAGGTGAGTGAAGCTGCATAACTTGATGCTTTGTGGAATTTAACCGCCATGCACAAACATGCAGTTCACATTAAGTTCAGCAAGATACTCCTGGCCTATCACAGAGAGTTGGCCAAGAAGAGGCTAGATATAATGGGCCAGGCAGTGTTTAAATGAATACAGTTTCTGTGTAATTATTTCGGGGGTTAAGCTAGCCAGGTGCCAGGAATGTGGCCCGCCCACTCCTCATACTACAGATCTCCCCATACTACACTGGGGACCAAACTGAGTCCTTCTGCTTTGCTTAACAACTGCTTTTCTGATTGCACCATCTGCTCTGCCCTCTTCTGCCTCCTTAGCAGGTGCGCCATGGTATCATTTTCCTTTAAAGAAAACATGGACTACCTTGTGCTTTCAGTCACATATGTCATTTAGTTTAAACCAAACTAGTGTTTGGGGCACTGCCTAATAGGAAAAGTGTAATTATTTTGTCAGCAACCAACTCCAAGATAATGTGACAAGTTAAGTGTGACTCTATAATGTACAAAATTATGACAGATGTATTCTGGAAGAGTGTTTGGAAGCTAAGCAGACACAAGGAGATAGACCTTGTTCCTGAGAGAAAAACCTTGTCCCTTTCCCCCATTATTGTTGACCTGGTTTCTGTTTCTGAACATGAAGATTCTCCCACAGCAGATGCTTACCCCTGCCTCCACACAGGGCCGCAGCAGACTCTGTTACTCTCCACATTGTGCTCTTTAGAACGTCAAGACTGCTTCAAACACAATTTAGAACTTCTCAATACAGATTTTGCAGATGAGTATCACAGAAGTAATTTTCTCAGATTAAACAAAATTCCAGTTATTTTCAAACTACCTGTGTTTTCTTATCTCTAATCCTAAGAAAAATACTCGAGTGTTTCAGTTCCTGATGCTGCAGATGAGGGGAAGGGCACCCAGTCTTCTCTTGATGTGCTTCTTTCCCCACTGGCGACAGCCCAGAGAGGGGTCTGCTGATGGAGTGTCACCAGCTGTTTCTGGTCTTCTTCTTATCCCAGAAGAAGCTGCTTTGGGTAGTTCTTCATCTTCCTGTCCTATTAAAAGGTCTGTAAAGACTCTACTAAACAGACCTTATTAAAAACCTGTGTGGATGCTGCCGCTGTGTGCCACAGTTGAGGGGCTGTCACTAAACATCTGCAGTCCAGACCACAGGGACAGATGCAGTAGTCATTGGTGAGCACAGAGGGGACTTTCATGCCACTTGGGTTCCTAGCCTAGCTAATAGGAAGAGAGTAAGAACTGTCTTCCACCAGCTGACCCAAGAGAAGCCCTTAGAGTAGCAGTGTTGTTTCTGAACAGAGAGATGTAAACTGAGAGGCCTGGGGCCAGCCTGCCAGCACTCATTGCTGAGCTGTGCTGTCTGCTCCCTGCCTGTGTCCCAGGCTTGGAATGGCTTATGTTTGCTGAGGAGAGGCACTTAGCACATAGCCTTATTTCTCAGAGCTTCATGTGGGAGGGGTTGACCAGTTCTCTTGTTTTGTATGATTACTTAAGTAAAAGCATGATGTTCTTTCTTAGTGTGATAGTTTAAAAGAAATTGACCCCCCAAGGAAGTGGAACTATTAGGAGGTGTGGCCTTGTTGGGGGAAGTGTGTCACTGTGGGGGTGGACTTTGAGGTCTCATAAAGGTTTAAGCCACACCTAGTGAGACTTGAGATTGTTCATTTCCTGTTGCCTACAAGTCAAGATGTAGGACACTTGGCTTCTTCTACAGCACAGTGTCTGTCTGTATGCCGCCATGTCAACCATAATGATAATGGACTAAATATCTGAAAATGTAAGCCATCCCAATGAAATGTGTTTATCTTATAAGAGTTGCACGGTCATGGTCCCTTCACAGCAATGAAACCCAAACTAAGGCACTTAGGTTTTCATAAAGGTAAACTTGTCTGATTACTCTTAGCTTGTTTTATAAGAATAAAATATTTTTAAATAACCTACTATTACAATTTATCTTCTTAAGTTTTATATTGTACCACATGGACTTTCTTCCATATGGCATGCTTCCTAGTACGAAAATCTTATGTTGACATTACACATAGACGTATTTTGGCTCTGGTTTCAAACAAAGTCATTGTTATATATTCTTGTATCACCATTTTAATGCTATTGCCATCTTGACTATATGATACCTAAAATCTTTGCCATTGGGTTCTTTAGCAAAATTATGAATAGTTATGCTGACTGCCTACAAATTTCTGTTCTCACTCTGCTGGGCATGCACCTTCAAATTTGACCATCTTTACAGAGTAGTTGGTATGTCTAAGTAATGAGTTTTGGTAGAGTCTAGTATGGCATGTAACCATGCTTACCAGTGGTATGTAATTAGTAAATGTTACTTGCTGACCTTGTAATATTTTCATTTCAACAATCAAGAATTACTCTCATTATGCAAAATGGTGAGATTTTTTGTTTCAATATTAGAGATAATTGACTACTGATCTACAGAAACAGGAAAGTGCTCTAAAACACTCACATGGAAAATATTCCCATTTTCTTCTTGAAGTAACTATTCCTCATTAAATTTCATGTTAGAATCTTAATAAATGAAAACATTGTTGAAGATAATTTAAAAATTTATGTATTTGTGAGGTAGACAGTGAGTAGGAAAAAAAATGTAGATTCTTGCCTGCCCCTGCCCACCTACTTCCTATCCACCCTTCTCTTGAAGTTTAGACAAAGTTCACAGTCTTGTAATCCCTGGGTCTTCAAGTGTTGTTACTCTGAGCCTGGCTCTCCAGTCTGTCCCAGCTTCTTACTCTCCTGCTCCAGCTCTTCTCCAAGAAACACCTTGCACTGCCTTCTTGCTTAGAGCCCTTCACAGCACCTGCTAAACCTGCCTATGTCTGTATCCATCCCAAACTCCTAAACCATAATCTTCCAAAGGTAGAAAGTCTGCATGTTAGGTGCACTGGGGGTGATGAGGTTTGAGATTGTGTCCCTAGTCCTTGTGCTTTTCAGTGAGGTCTGTTCCCGTCCTCCTCTGACAAGCTGTCAAAGCCCCTCCCCCACAGCCACATGTTCTGTAAAGTTTCTTAGTGACTACACCCACTTCCCTTGGCTGTCTATCAGCTACAGACTCCTGCCCACCACTGGCCCACCACTTCTTCCTCCCTATGCCCTTTACTTCCCTCTGATTTAACAATGGGGGCTTTAAAAACAGATCTGGGACAGGCTATATGACTTAGTTTAACATTTTTGTTTATCTGATTTTTACCAGCCACTGTAGTTTGCCCTATTCTTTAAACAGAATTACATTTTATAAAAGGAGAAGGAACCCTATTTTTAAGTTTCTTAATAAGATAGGGTGTTTTTCATCGAGTTAGTTCTTTGTTGTAAATATTTGGAAATGGGAAGGAGGTTACTTAACATCTAACCTCAGCAAGTCCTTTATGTGGAACAACAATTTAAAAAAAAAATCTGTGACTTGCTAGAGTAATTCCTGGTAAGTGATTGCCAAGGTGTGTGTGTGTGTGTGTGTGTGTGTGTGTACATGTTCATATGAACATGTA
The DNA here is from genome assembly GCA_004026605.1 of Ondatra zibethicus. Classification (NCBI taxonomy): domain Eukaryota; kingdom Metazoa; phylum Chordata; class Mammalia; order Rodentia; family Cricetidae; genus Ondatra; species Ondatra zibethicus. The sequence continues at coordinate 200,142 of PVIU01000570.1, read as the reverse complement.
TATATATATGAGTGTGCATGTGTATGGAGGATAGACGTCACCCCCAGTTCTTTAGCCACCATTCACTAGTTTTTGAGACAGTGTGACTTACTGGTCTGGAGCTCATCAATTAGACAAGTTTAACTTGCCAGCTAATCCCAGGGATCCCTGTCTCCACTCCTCAGGTACAAGATCACAAACACACATCATTACAGGACTTTTGTGCACAATTTATCACAAGTGCATGTGCCATCACACCTGGCTTTTACACAAGTTCTGGAGATCACACTTGGGTCTTTATGCTTGCATGGTGTCTTAGGGTTTCTTTTACTTAGAAGAGACACCATGACCACAGCAATTCTCATAAAGGAAAACACTTAACTGAGGTGATGACTTATAGTTCAGAGGTTTTAGTTCATTATCATCGTGACAGGGAGCATGGTGGCATGTGGGCAAATATCTTGATCAAAAGGCCATAAGAACTGTGTCATTGGGAGACGCTTGAGCATAGTAAACCTCAAAGTCCACCCCCACAGTGACATACTTTCTTCAACAAGATCACACCTACTTCAACAAGGCTACATCTCCTAATAGTACCACTCCATTTGGGGGCCATTTTCCTTCAAACCACTGTATTCCACTCCCTGGCCTCCAAAATCTTGTAGCCATAGCATAATGCAAAAATGCATTCAGTCCAACTTCAAATGTCCCCATAGTCTATAACAGTCTTGAACTTAATTAAAAGTATAAAATTCAATGTCTCTTCTGAAATTTATACAGTCTCTTAACTGTAAAATCAAAATAAAAAGCAGATCAATACTTCCAACATATAATGGCACAGTATTTCAAAATGTAGGGAAGGGATAGCGAGGAAACACTGGACCAAAGCAAGACTGAAAATCAGCCTGGCAAACTCCAAACTCTGCATCTCCATGTCTGATGTCTGAACGCTCTTCAGATCTCCAGTTCTGTCCAGCTTTGTTGACTGCAGCACACTTCTTTCTTTTGGGCTGGTTCCACTCCCTGTTAGCAGCTCTCCTTGGCAGGTGTCCCATGGCTCTGGCATCTCCAGCATCTTGGGATCTCCAAGGTAATCCAGGCTTCACCTTCACAGCTTCACGCAATGACATCTCTGGGCCACCACTCAGGGACACCCCTGACACATGACTGTCTTCAAAGGCTTTCCTTAGACACAGAGGGAGACTCCATAGCCCATTTCTTCTCTCTTTAGCTCAGAATCCAGAACCACATGGCCAAAGCTGCTAAGCTCTGCTGCTTTTGGGACTGGAACATGGCCTCCCCCCTCCAATTACATGCTCACCAGCTTTTGATTTTCATCACTGCCTAAACTTGGTTGTCCTGAAACTTGATCTGTAGATCAGGCTGTCCTCAGACTCAAAGATCTACCAGCCCCTGCCTTCTGAGTGCTGGGATTTAAGGTGTGCACCACCACACCTGCCTCTAAGCTTAGCTGGTGGGGTCTTGCCCTCAGTACAGCCCCATGTATCAGTTTCTGATTCATGTTTAAGAAATAAAGTTGTCAGTTACTGTATAGAGCTGTTTTGAAGCAGTGTCCCGTAGAAAGGGAATTAGAAGATGGAACACTCAACCAAACAGTGAAAGCAAATGGGACAGCACGAAAAGGCAGGCGTAACAGCAGATACCTGCAGCCCCGCCATCCTGGTGGCTGAGGTAGGAGGACTGAATTAAACTTGAAGGCCCAGTGAGATGGTTCAGTGGTGAAAGGAATTTGCCACCAAGCCTGCCAACCTTAGTTTGGTCTCAGGACCTACATAGTGAAAGGAGAGAACCTACTTGAGCAAATTGTCCTTTTATGTGATGCTTGCACATGTAAACACACACACACATGCATACACACACATATGCACAAATCACACAAGTACACAAATATATAAATGTAAATAAAATGGATACCACTTTAAAATAAGTAAATAATAAAACTCAAAGTAGGGCTGGTGGTACATATCATTGTAACAGTGCTTGCTTCCTATGCATGAGACCCATACAGTGTCTTACCATCTTTACAGTAATTATATATTCTTGTAAATGCAGTGACTAGCAGACATGAGCTTTCTCAGCGTCTGCCAGTAGGCGCTGGCCAGCCCCACACTGGCTCACCAACAGTTCAGGCTCTGACTGTGAAAGCGTGAGCCAGAGCTCTGCACTCGTGGGGTGAGCTGCACTGGGCACAGAGCAGCGCATGTGGAGAGGGGAGGACTGTGAGTGCACTCCATATTTCTTTTGACACGGAGAAAGCACAATGGAAGATTAGTCCCATGCGCTAGAAATGAGCAGGAGGGCGGAGGTAGAGGATAGCAGGATGGGAGCAAGACCTACCCGAATATACCTTGATAGCCTTTGGAATTATGTCAAGTTTTGAATACATTTTGTAAATTTATTTTTGGAAAACAATTTTTTGTAAAACAAAAGCACATACATACTGACACAAGCAAACAGCGAGCCAACAACTGAACCTGATTGTGCTTTGTCCGTGACAGAGTCACACAGATGACAAGATTTAATGCACTTTCTGCTCTAAGGGCAAAAGTGATGGAACTAAGTTCAGCTCAATGGTCTTACCTATTGCTAGTCACAGTGGTTGGCTAGGAATTAAGATTTTCTACCTGTGAAGGACAAATAAGCATGAATTTTAAAAATTATATAATAACATTCAATTAAATTCAAATCTAAAGAACTGATAAGACCCCTTTTTCTTTTCTTTTCTTTTTTTTTTGGTGGGGGGGAGTGAGAGTGTTTGAAATAGGGTTTCTCTGTGTAACCCTGACTGTCCTAGAATTTTCTCTGTAGACTAGGCTGGCCTTGAACTCACAAAGATCTGGGATCACTTTAAAAATTTTCATAGCTGCTTGTCTTAATTGCTGTCCTCTTGCTATGCAGAGACACCATGTAGGGCAACTTATAAAAGAAAGTATTTGAGGACTTGCTTGCATTTTCAGGGCAGTGAAGCATCAGGCAGGCAGCACGGTGATGGGCAGCAGCTGTCAGTTTCCATGTGATGCACAAACAGGAGGCAGAGAACTGACTGGAATAGAGTGGCCTTTGGAAACCTCTTCCGACAAAGCTACACCTCCTAATCCTCAACACACTCCCATCCCAGCTCTTGTCTATTCACAGTAGCCACGGATGGAAAAGGCCTAGATGCCTATCCACTGATGAATGAATAAAAAATACATACAATATTATTTTGATGTGGATTCCCCTCTGTATGCTGTGAATGTTTTGTTAGCATTGCTTAATAAAGAAGCTGCTTCAGCCTATGGCGGGGCAGAATATAGTCAGGCGGGAAATCTGAACAGAGATATAGAAAGAGAGTAGGTGGAATCAAAGAGACGCCATGTAGCTGCTGAAGGGGACAGGTACTGCAACCCTTACCAGTAGGCCAAAGCCTCATGGTGATACACAGATAATAAAAATGGGTTATAATAATATGTAAGAGGTAGCTAGGAATATGCCTAAGCTATCAACCAAGCAGTTCTGTAGTTAATATAGTTTTGTGTGATTATTCAGGTCTGGGCAGCCAGGAACAAAAGAATAGCCTCTGCCTACATTATTTGGCGGTTAATTAAAGGAATTATGAAATTAGTAGGTAAATGGATGGAGCTGGAGACAGTTATTCTGAGTTAGGTGACCCTGATACGGAAAGACCAGTATCTCATGTTTTTGTCTCATGTGTGGATAATAACTTTGCAGCTCTATATATGTGTTATATTTGGAGCACCTATAGTTTTGTATTTCCATATTGTGTTATACTTGGAAAACCTATAACTATATCCCTACATCTGTGTCACACTTGGAACACCTATAGAGGTAGGAATTTAGTGTGGGGCCATGGAAACTGTGCCTTCAAGGCAGAGGAGATAGATAGAAGTCGTGGTATACAGGGTAATGAACAGGAAAGGTTAGAAATGAGAGGACAAGATAGAGGTAGGAATATGGTAAGGGCTAACTAACACTAACGGCCTTTTTAAAACCCATTTGGGAAACACTACTATATAGCAGGAAATAATATAGCAACTAAGCAAGCAAATAAAAAAACCTCCTAGCACCAGCAATGGGTTACCAGTTTTTAGTTTTTGTCCAATGGGGTCCCATATATCCCCAAGCATTACAGATGATCGCCAGTACTCACTCACACAACATGGATGAATCAAGCTGACGCTGCCTACCAGGTTTCATGGTGCTGGAAGCTGCTCTGCACACTCTCAGAGGAGAAGAGTCATCATCAGTCACACCCAGCTGTGACCCTGTAAGCTACAACAGCTGGACAGACGAGATGTGGCCACTGGTGTGATAATGGCATGGATGTTATGGGAGTAACCAACCACTTTCTCCTTAGATCTAAGGCCACTCTATGAGGTGAAAACCATACCTGGCACTGTTAAAGGGGCTATAAACCTATGACTTGATTGGCCCTAAGCCCTGGGAGAGAACCCAGTACTTTTATTCTGCTAAATGGACATAGTATTAAGACTACTCCTAATAAGCTATTGCTATACCCATGAATCAGTGCTTCTCTCGATCCTTATCAGAGACTTCTTACAGTAGATGGCAGTTAACATAGAGACCCTCAGTTGATCAATGTGCAGATAATAAGAGACTGTGGGGTGCTCAGCCCTAAATCATACATACATACATACATACATACATACATACATACATACATACATACATACAGGAGTGTGTGTGTGTCACCTATACAGGCTAGTTTCATGCTACTTGACACAAGCTAGAGTCTTTGGAGAAGTGGAAGCCTCAACTGAGAAAATGCCACCGTAAGATTGGACTGGTGGTCCTGGGTTCTATATGAAAGCAAGCTGAAGAACCCGTAGGAAGTAAGCCAGTAAGCTACACTCCTCCATATGAATGCCTCTCTATCAGCTCCTGCCTCCAGGTCTCTGGTCTGCTTGAGTTCATGTCCTGACTTCCTTCAGTGGTGAACTGTGATGTGGAAAAGTAAGCCAAATAAATCCCATTGTCCCCAAGTTGGTTTTGGTCATGGTGTTTCATCACAGCAATAGTAATTTTAAGATGACACCCCTCCCCCAAGGCTCAGGGATCTTTGTGGTACAGGAAGTGGAAAAACTTTAAAAGCCAGATGTGATGGGTAACATCAGGCAAATGTTTTCCAAACAGAGCAGGGAAGTAATATATAGGAACTTACAGTGGTTTTGACAGCATATGTAATACTTACATAAGCTCAGATCAGACAAAATCCCAGCATGGAGTGGCTCTGGAAGCTGCTGGCATTTGATGACTGTAGTGAGAAGCTACATGAGGTCAGGTGTCAAACCGACTTGCTGAAAGGGGAGAAGTGCCTCCAGCATTCCAACTTGACTTTCTCAGATGACTGTTCCCCGTTTTTTTAAAACGGTTTCTCTAGGAGGATCCTCATAACAGTAATGGAAGAGCCACTCTTTTATGTGTAGTCATTACAACTCATGGGTTGTGCTTGTTCCCCTGTAGTCAGTCATTCCACTCCTGGCCAACGAGACTGGTTCAGAGTGTCATTCTTATGACTATTCTTAAATAACCAGCCGACCTTTGATACCTCCCCTGCTTCCTGGGAAAATTTATTAATTTTTCCTGTAAAAAGGATTCTAGAACTCTAGGAAAAGTCTTTCCAGGGCTAGTTATTTTCTCCAAGGGTAGTGTGTGTGTGTGTGTGTGTGTGTGTGTGTGTGTGTGTGTGTGTGTGTGTGTGTGTGTGTTTGCACACTCACGTGATCTCACATATACATATACCCTCCCTAGTAGTCTTGCTACCAAATTTTCATTCTTTACTTTTTAAATAACATCTTTGTTAATTCTTTAATTTTATATTTATCTGTATTTTGATTGTATTCACTCCCCAACTCCTCCCAAAGTCACCCCCCTCCTCACTTATGATATTGAATTTAGTTTGTGCCCGCCAACAACTCCTGGACTTGGAGCCTACCCTGGAGTGTGTTTGCCTTATCAGGGTTACATCATTAAACAAAACCGACGTGACCTTTCCCTACAGGAAGTACATGTTTTTGTATCCTGTTCATTGCCTGTGCCAGTGTTGGGTCGTCAGTAGAGATGACTCTAGATACCTATGTCAGCTTTAGCTCCTTTTCTGGTTGTGGGAAGCCTATCTAAAAGCAGGTGCCTGGCCTCAGGGATACTCTCCATCTCTCAATGTGTGGAATCTCCCATCTTTCCTCTCTTACAATCTTAAACAGACACATTGATGGAATTCTAGTGCATCTTGGGATTGTTGTAGATATGCCTAGAAAATACATGTTCCCAGTTCATTGCCTCCTATAGGATGGGGAAGTAGTAACCTCCATTTGTTTTTATTTCTCTCAGCCATGGAATTCCATGAACACTTGCACAGCATAGGCACCAAGGAGGGGCTGAAGGAACGGAAATTACAGAAGGCGGTGGAGAGCTTTACTTGGAATATTACAATCTTAAAGGTACTGTATTTGTTACTTTTCTGTTACTATGGTAAAATACTACAACCAAGGCAACTTACAGAATTTATTTTTCTTACCATCCAGAGGGATGAGTCCCTTAAAGCAGGGATGCTCAGTAGCAAGCAGGTATGGCCAGAGCTGGAACCTGGGAGCTCATATCCTCAACCACAAATATGAAACAGAGCAATCTTGAAGTGGGACAAGGCTGTAAAACTTCAAAACCCAGTCCCAGTGACATATGTCCTCCAGCATAGCAATGCCTTCTAAACCTCCCCAACGGTGGGAAGGGAAGTGCCTGTGTCTATGGAGGGTATATCTCATCTCATTTAAGCCATCACATTCCAATCCCTGGTTTCCATGACTCATGGCCATATCATAATATAAAATGGATTTAGTCTAACTTCAGAAGTCCCCATAGTCTTTCACAGTCTTGACATTTCAAAGTCTCCTCTGAGATTCAAAGATAATCTCTACTATGACCCCTGTAAAATAAAACATAAGATTACATACACCCAACATATAATGGCATGGAATATACATTACCATTTCAAAAGGGAGGAATGGGGACGGGGGAAACACCTACAAGATCTAGCAGGTGAAATGACAAGTCCTGTGGCTCCATGTCCACTTTCAGGAATTTTAATTTTAAGGGATTTAGATGGCTCCTCCCCTCCAGCTTTGCTGTTGCAGAATTCACTGGGGTTGATTCCGTGCCCTGTATGCAGCTCTCCTTGGTACCCCACAGCTCTGTCTAGCCCCTTGTGATCTCCACTGCATCCCAAGCTTTCCTTTCCAAACTTCAAGCGAGGGCCTCTCAGGGCCTTTACAAAGGCTGCCCGTGTTGCGCAGCCCAAGAGGCTCTGACACTGGAGGGGAAGGTCCGCCACTGCTTCACTCTCGCACCCTGAACACCTCGAAGCCCAGTGCCATTTGGATGACACCGCCAGCTTGGGATGGGCCCTGCGCCGTTAATCACATTAGCAGTCGCTTTTATTCCCTTGCTTTCTAAGAGCAAAGATGGAGGAGGCTCTCTTGGAATCGTTGGAGACTTTGCTGGGTGGGTCTTGCCCTGAGCACAGTCTTCCCTTTGTTCCAGCTCAGAGTGGGTAATCTGAAAGGCCTCTTGTCCTTGATAGTTATGGCCTCTCTTCCAGCTCAAACTGGAATACTAAACTTCCTCGTCTTCTTTTTTTTCTTGCTATATTTTATATTTCTTTCTGTCCTACTTGTACTTGTTCATAGTAGAGCTGCATAAGCATCTTCAGCAGTAACGCTGCCATAGACCAACACTATTCTGTCTGTAAATGTCTCCTGCGAAAAACATTAGTCCTTTAATTTTTAAATTAGGATCAGGATATGGGCAGACGGCAGCCAGATTCTTTGCTACAATATTGTAGGAATGGCCTCTAGCCAAGTTACTAGCATTGTCCTCCTCTGAAACCTCTCTTTTATAGTGGTTGATCACTGTAGGAAAGAGACATGTCCTGGATGGCGGTGAGGGGTGCTGTTATCTGTAGATGTGAGGACTCCATTGCACACACAGCTCTAAGTACTACTGGGAGCCTACTAGAGGCGACTACTAGAATAGCTTTTTAAAAATTCTTTCTTTCATTTTTTGATTATAATATAATTACTTCATTTCCCCTCTCTTTTCTCTCTCTAACCCTCCCATATATTTCTCCTGTTCTCTTTCAAATTCATGGCCCCTTCTTTCATTAATCATTGTTATAAACATATGTGTGTATACAAATACATATTTCTAATACATAAATGTATAACTTGCTCAGTCTGTACAGTGTTACTTGTACTTGTCTGCAGTTTTGGGGTTGACCATTTGGTATTGGATAACAAATTGGTGTGCTCCTCCCTGGGGAAGACTGTTCCCCACTCTCAGCATTTCTTGATGACTTAACATTGGCGCACGTCTTTAATCCCAGCGCTTGGGAGGCAGAGGCAGGCGGATCTCTGTAAATTTGAGGCCAGACTGGGACAGGCTCCAAAGCTATAGTGAAACCTTGTCTCAAAAAAAAAAAAAGATTCTCTGAGGTGTGTGCATGTGTGCGTTTTGATTTGATTTGATACTGTCCCACAAGGCACATATATTTGTTTAAAATCTTGTATCTGTTTTAAATTTCATGATATTTGTAAACAATATTGCTGCATCTCTAAGCATTGTTGCTCTGTTCTGAAGTATAGCATTTGCCATTCCTCTTGTCTGGTATATGCAGTGGGTGCTGGGGAGAGAACACAGGACCTTGTTGATGCTAGACAAGTTCTGTTACTGAACCGCACCATCAGCCCTTCCTTTCTCACACCCATCATGGCGTCTGCCTTCACTCTCTGTCCCGCACTCACAATTGGCTTGGAGCTCCCTCCAGCCCTAGCTTCAGATTCCAACCTCAGTGGCTGCCCTGAGTTACACTCTCCCCTTGTCAATTCCTATCTCGCTCTCTGATGACACCGTTCTATATTTACTCTAGCTTTCTATCTTTGAACTGGCCCAATGTCACTAGCCTCTTCTCTCCTTCCCTCCAGTTGTTTTATCCTCAGCTCCATACACAGAACATAGAAGACCATCATTAAATTTGGGCTTCTCTTGTTTGGTTGAGTGTAAGACAGAATTTTCTTTAGTATTTTCTTATAGTATTTTTATGGCTTCCAGTATAACTGTCATCAGCTTTATGAACCTGTTAAATGTTGTGTGGTATTACATGCTTGTGATCACAGCACTCGGGGATTGGAGCAGGAAAACCAACTGTGAGGCCATGCCACAGGAGTGGTGGCAGAGTTCCATGGTGGAAAACCCTGGTGCAGCTGGTTATCAGGAACAAAACCTTTCTGAGACTAGAATGGATGAGAGGTGTTAGCACATACGGGAGATCATGAGAGACCCGAGAGAACTCTGGTAACGAAACACTGTATTCCCGCCCTGCTGGCCTGAAACATCTGTGTCCCTCAGGGCCAGTGCTCTGCCAGCTTCTCTCTGTGCGCCTCTGCATTCTTTCTGCTCCTGACTTCTGCTCACCCGCCCTACTGCTTTACTGCCTGGCCTCTCCTTGGCTCCCTTGGCTGCTGCGTATGAGCTCTGTGATAAGGGAGCCGTCTATGGTGTTTGCTGGCCCGGCCCAGCCCAGCCCTTTAGTTCCAGACCAGGCACCCACAGTGACAGCCTCCTCAGATTAGCTTTTCCCCAGCACCAGTCCACTGCGTCCAAAGATGGCTCCCTTCACTGGCTTCTCCAGGTTCCTATTGCTCTGTAACAAAACTAGTGGCTTAAGATGGGCTCCCCCACTCCACCCCCATGATTCTGTACATTAGCAAAGGTCAGCTGAATGCTTTTCCTGATCTATGTGGTGTTGGCCAGAGCCACTCAGAAGATACTGTTTTGTTGGGAGCTCATCTGCCTTGAAAATAGGGAACATGGTTGGAATCTCACTTAAGGGCTGGTACAGAGCGCTCCTATAGTGTGTGTTCAGTGGGTTAAAGAAGCTGCGTACAAACTCAGCTGTCATCAGATGAAATGCCCAGATGGTTCCCTGTGTCCTGCGCTCTTTGCCCTCAGAAACAAGGATAAGAGCAAAACTCCAAAAGCAATTAGAGACTTATTCTCTCTAGGAACATACGACTTTTGCCAAAAATAAGTCAATTAACCAGATGGTGTCTGTACAGACATAATCTAGATCTTCTTTGTTTATCCTACGTCAGTACTTACCTTGGAAACTTGAAGACTGTCTTTTCACGAGTTAACGTGATAGTCATGGACGGCCATTCTCCTTTAAGAGTTAACGTGATAGTCATGGACGGCCATTCTCCTTTAAGAGTTAACGTGATAGTCCATGGACGGCCATTCTCCTTCAAGAGTTAACGTGATAGTCCATGGACGGCCATTCTCCTTCAAGAGTTAACGTGATAGTCATGGACGGCCATTCTCCTTTAAGAGTTAACGTGATAGTCCATGGACGGCCATTCTCCTTCAAGAGTTAACGTGATAGTCCATGGACGGCCATTCTCCTTTAAGAGTTAATGTGATAGTCCATGGACGGCTATTCTCCTTTAAGCAACGATTCTCACGTTCCAGTTACTATGTTACTAGTGATATCATATGTTCCCAGTTTTTCTAGAAAGCTGTACTTGACTGGAAGCTAATTTCTAATTAAGTAGTATGTGAAAATATAGAGTAGTTCAGAAAACCAAACAGTAGTGTTCATCGTTAGGCAAGCTGCTCTTTCTGATCTGTTTAAAACATGGTACATCCCCAGGGACCATACCAGTGTGCAGTGATTCCTCAGCTACTGTGTGGTCACACAGAATGTGCTAGAGAGACTCCCCCACATTCTCCATGTGAGGGAAGGGTCCTGTGTGTGCTGCTTCTAGTACTCGCAGAGGTGTGGAGCTGATCCTGGCCCACTCCTCCCTCAGTGGGCCTTCCTCTCTCTCCCATTCCTTCTCCTTGATCTTGGTCCGCAATATCTCCTGCTCTCTGGGTTCAAGTTGTACCTCACTTCTGCTATCTGGATACTTCTGAAACTCCTTCCCACCTGTCACCAGAATGCCTGTACTGTGCCATAAGCCTGCCTGCCTGTGACAGATTCATGACAGGAACATGAGTCAGAGCCAATATAGAAAACACTGGTCTAGATACCATGGTGCCCAACAGTGGCTGGAGTCTGGTGTTGATGTTTCCTGGAGGCATGGCTACTGCTGGGTGGAAACCATCATTCCTGACAGTCCTTGGGCCTGCTCCTGTCCGGGCCTAGCTCGTACTACCTCCTCTGCAGTGCTACCTAGGGACCTCCATCTCAAGTGATGAAAATAGGAAATTGTGTTCTCGAGAGAATGGCATTTTTTTCTTGATTTAAATTAAATTGATTTTTTATTTGAAGTTTTATAGAGCTTTGGTAAGTTGGGGGATAACCACAAATTAGATAAGAGCCCAGAGTGATGGTAGGAGTTTCAAGACTCAAAAACAAAGATGAACTTACCGTCCTTGTATGCCCAGGATGCCGCAGTGTACAGTTGAATAAGCCCTCCACTGCCTCTCCCAGGGCTGCTGTAGGATGTGAGCGGGGCAGCCAGAAAGCAGTGTCCTTTCCCTAGCAATGCACCTTCACCCTGAGCCACGAGTGCCAGTGTGGGGGACCCACAGGATGGGAGATATGCGGGCACATTTGGACAGTTCTCAGGCCTGGAGAGATGCCTGTGCCTGTTGCTCTAGCTGCGAATTACTTGATGTTGGGTGACCTTGTTTCCAGTGCGAGGTTTAGTGAGACTTCAGTAGAAAGTGGGCCTGACCAATAGGAGGCCTTCCTCTGGCTTCCCCAAGAGAGGATGGTGAGGGATACTTTATGCCTGTAGACAGAGCTCCCACAATCCCATCACCATTTGATTCATGCATTGCTCATTCAGCACATAAGAGCTGAAAGTCTCTATTTCTGCTTCAGTATTTTAAGTCACAGAAAGCGTGCTTAAGCTGCAGTGGCAACACACTGAGTCCATTGAAACGGTGGTAATTCTATTCCCTTTGCTTCAGTGAGTGAGGTTCAGCTTGCTTTAGGCAGAGCTCACATTTACCTGAAAGGAACACAAGACACACACATAGGAAGTGAAATGTATTTCACTGTAATCTGCTGTTCAGATTCTGCCTTGGCCAAAGTCTCTCATTTGTCCAAATTCAGCTTCCTTGCTATCAGATAGGAGCAGAAGAGTGTCTTCGCAGACACATGAGACTGTCACAAGCAGTCTTCACCACACTGTAAATGGTGGCTAGTGTTCCCAGAAGGCTTTGATGTTTTGTCTCTACATAACTGAGCTTTGTGGTTTCAGACGTAACACTGTAATTACCTTCCAGAGCCCTTCTGAGCTGCTTTCAATTGTAGCTGAAAGAAATGTACTAAGGCTGGAGCAATGGCTCAGAACTGACCACTCTTCCCAGGAAACCGGGTTTTGAGTCCCAGTACCCACATGGCAACTCACAAACATCTACAATTTCAGTTCCAGGTGGCTAGGCACCCTCTTCTGGTCTCCACAGGCACTGCACATACATAGCACACAGATATACCTGTAGGCTATATACCCATACACATAAAAATAAATCTTTTTCTAAAAAAGCAAACATTAAATAGTACCCACATTTTAAAAGGTCTTTTATTTATTTTATTTTTGCAATGTTTAAGTTTATTGCAGAGTTGAGGCAGGTTCCAGGGTCTCCCATATCCGTTGCATTTATCACCTCATTATCAGCTTCTCTGCCAGAGTGGTACACTTTCTGAAGTCATCAGGGAGTCTACATCAACATTCCATTAATGCTTAAAGACCATAATGTATACCAGAATTCACTCAGTGGTATGCCTCAAATAGATTGGAACAATCTGTAGCAACATATCCCATTATTTTGCCTACCCTTTTTTCAGTTCTCAAGATTGGGCCCGGGGCTTTACACGTGCTGGGCAAGGACTGTAGCCTGAGCCACATCCCCAGCCTACTATTTATAAAATTTATTTTTGATTGTACGCATTTAAGTTGTCTAACTTCATGCTTTAAAGCTGCAAAACAACCCCACACCAGTTTGGATTAAAAGGGGTAATTTATTGGAGGGGAAAAACTTACAGAACACCATTCTACACCACAGTCCTCTCGTAGCAAACAGGAAACAGAGAATCTAGCAGTTTGAATGGGAGCCGGAAGCAAGAGAGAGAGCAGAGGGCTGCCGCCACTCTTTTTAAAATGAATGAAACCACACCCCTGTGGGCTGGTATCTTAAAGGCTATTGGCTGAAGGAGCGGAAGGAGCTCCTGCAGCACCGCTCCCTTTTGTTTAAGTGAGAGAGTTCTAAACCTACTACAAAATTATATACAGTAAAAACAAATATCCTATTCTAATTAGCTTAAGTCATGAGAGGAAAGTAACTACATTTATCTAGTCTTCAACCCCATTGAAGATCTGAGAAGGGAAATAACATTACCTGAGTAACTAGGAAGTGTAATCAAACAACTTCCAAAATATGCAAAAAATCACAGAGACAACTGGCTACCTGGGCAATCACCCAAAGTCATATTTGCAACGTTGAAGCGACCAACTTTGGCTAAGGCCTAGAATAACTGACAGATTATTTTTAAAGGCAAGACATTTTTCAAAACCGTCTCATCCTGTCTTGGCAAGATTTGACAGTTCTGCTTATCCATTTCCGGACACTATGTATTTTGTCAGTAGTTGAGGTATGGGCAGTTCCTTGCCCAGAGGCCGGTTTTGCCAAGAAGAAGACAAGCTCCAAGTGGAGTGTCTTTGGCACTCAACAATCTCTTGGGAATAGATTGGTGTTACCAGGAGCTATTGTGTCTCACTACCACAGAACTCTAGGTTAGATTAAATGCCATTTTCTACAGCTCTTTGAAGAGGTTGAAGATTATTTATACAGAATATCCTATTCTATGTATCTAAAGAACCTGATTAGTCTAACTATAAATATGACAAACATAGATGACTATTGATCTAAAATTCTTAATACCTATCTAAGTTAAAGACTAAGAGAATAAACAATTGTGCAATAAATGAGGACAATGACCCTCCAAATATAAACAATGTACAAGTATACATTGCAATATGGTAACAATATATATATATCAATACATAAACAATATATAAGTATCTTAATCAGAGGTAAAAATGTATACTGCAATATGGTAAATATATATATCAATACATAAAAAATGTTTTAAACAGAGGTAGAAGCATGCATGAATATAATATTCAATATAATTTAACTTTGTATCCATATATAAGAATTTATGCCAATGTAATTATCTATAAACAATAACTCACAAATACCAATCTATTATCCCATCATCCAATTTTCCCTTTTTTTTTTTTCAAAAAGATCCCTGAGCTTATAAAATTCCTCCCCCAACCCTTAACCATATACTAATTATAATCAACCCCTAAATGATGTCCCTAAACCTGGGGACAAACTGTGCTGCGAGAGGGGATGTCATCCTCTAGAATTACTTACAGCTGTCATGGGGGCGACATTCTTTCTAGGGGATCCTGTGGAAGTAAAATGATGGTTAAATTTCAAGATTAATGTCTGGTAAGATTGCAAATAGTCTCTGAGTATTTTGTGAAGGTCTGGCCAGAATGTTGTAAAAGATGTGCACCATTTCAGTTAACCAAGTTGGAACCTTCTTGTGCAGCTGGTACCCAAAACAGGTCTGGTAGTAGCGCTATCAGTGTCATGACTTCATACTAACCAGGTGGAGTTGTTGTTACGGGGCCCCATCTTCTTCCTGGAAACGTCAAAGATTACTACAGGAAAATTCATTGTTCATTGTGGAAAACTTAAACATTAATTATACATATATTCAATGAAAGGTATGATAGACATGAAGAAAAGCAAAGATGTTTTCTAAATTCATTTTTCTTTCTGTCCCATATCATGGCTCTTGACATGAGACAGAAACTCCAGAAACTCTGGGTTTTTCTCTTAACAACAGGCTTGGAATTAGAGAGGGACTAAGCCAGAGTCCCACTCCAAAACCAGCTCTATATACTTATGAATATAAATAAACAAAAATATGTGTATTTTAATTATTACTTACGAAACCTATTTGATTTTCTTGGTGATCCATTATTGGGTAGTAATTTTTTTTCCATCTATCAGTATTCAAATATCCAGGGTTCCTTGAATTTTTCGAAGATGAGTGTTTTCCTGTGGGGATAAGAACAGAACCCTGCCCCCATTCTATAAGTTTTTCTTACCACCTGTATGATTATCATCATTGTGGATGAGTTGTCATTTCTCCTTTCCAAGAGGTTTCTCCTCTTCAAACCGAACCTTTATTACTTTTGATGGTTTCCACAATTTTTCTTCTCCTGTGGAAACAAGAGCAAAACCTCTACCCCAACGTAGCACATCTCCTGGCTTCCATTGAGAGGTCAACACATCCTTGAAATAAACTGGTTGATTTAGTTCAGCAGATTTTTCCATTATCCAATGTCTTTCTGCTGCTGTTGTTCCTTTCTTATTAGCGTTAAGAAAATTCAAGGTTAATAAGGCATTATGTAATCTATTTCTGGGGGCATTTTCTACCCCTTTCTGTTTGTTTAACATATCCTTTATAGTTTGATTTGATCTTTCTATGACTGCCTGACCTGTAGGATTGTATGGTATACCTGTAACATGCTTAATATTATAATAAGGAAAAAAATGTTTCATTTTCCTAGAGACATAAGCTGGACCATTATCTGTTTTTATTTGTGCAGGTATACCCATGATGGCCATAACTTCTAATAAATGTGCAATTACTGAATCAGCTTTTTCTGAGCTTAAAGCAGTTGCCCACTGAAAGCCTGAATAAGTATCAATGGTGTGATGTACATATTTTAATTTTCCAAATCCTGCAAAGTGGAACACATCCATCTGCCAGATTTCATTCCTTTGAGTACCCTTCAGATTGGTCCCTGCAGGTAGCGGTGTTTGGTTATAGAAAGAGCAAGTAGGGCATCTCTTTATAATCTCCTTAGCTTGTTACCATGTAATGGAAAACTCTTTCTTTAAACCTTTGCTATTGATGTGATGTTTTTTTATGAAACTCTGAGGCCTGCAACACGCTTCCAATCAATAATTGATCAATTTCTGCATTACCTTGTGCTAGAGGACCTGGCAGACCCATATGGGACCAAATGTGTGTTATGTACATTGGACAAAGCCTATTCCTGATTATGTCTTGTACCTGGATAAACAATGAAGTCAATTCTGTATCATCTGGTATAAATTCAGCAGTTTCAATATGCAAGATAACTCTTTCTGCATATTGTGAATCAGTGACTATATTAAGAGGCTCTTTAAAATCCCTTAGCACCATAAGAATGGCATATAATTCTGCCTTCTGGACAGAAGTATAAGGGCTTTGTTCCACCTTACTCAATTCGTCTGATTTGTAACCTGCCTTCCCTGATTTATTAGCATCAGTATAAAATGTACGGGCTCCAGTTATTGGAGCATCACGTACAATTCGAGGAAGAATCCAAGAAGTTCTCTTAATAAGGTTAAGTCTACCGCTTTTGGGATAGTTGCTATTAATTTCTCCCAAAATATTAGCACAAGCTCTTTGCCATGGTTCATTGTCTTCCCGTAACCTTTTTATTTCATCAGTAGTAAAAGGCACTATAATTTCTGCTGGGTCTATACCTGCTAGTTGATGAAGTCTCAGTTTACCTTTTATAATTAATTTAGAGACCTTTTCCACATAAGTTTTTAATTTTTTTACTTGGTTTCTGTGGTAAAAAGATCCATTCTAAAATAATATCTTCCCTCTGCATTAAAATTCCTGTAGGAGAAATTCTGGAAGGCAGTATGACTAGAATACAACTAAGATTTGGATTCACCCTATCCACATGTGCCTCCTGTAATTTTTTCCTCAATCATCATCAGTTCCTTTTCTGCTTTACCTTTTAATTCTCTGGGACTATTCAAATCTTTATCAAAGGTTTTGTTTAAATGAATTATTAAATTAGGTGTTATCCCAACAGCTGGTCGTAGACTGGAAATGTCTCCTAACAATCTTTGAAAGTCATTAAGAGTCTGTAACCGGTCTCTCCTAATTTGTTCCTTTTGTGTCCTACTTTTCTGTAAACCTATTCTGTAACCTAGATAATTAACAGAATCTCCTCTTTGAATCTTTTCAGGAGCAATTTGTAATCCCCATTTAGGCAAAATTATCTTTACTTCCTCAAACATTCTTTCTAAAAGTATCTATGTTTGAATCGGATAGCAAAATGTCATCCATGTAATGGTAAATTATAGACTTAGGGAATTGCTTACGTATTATTTCTAATGGCTGACTTACAAAGTATTGACACAGGCTGGGGCTATTGAGCATTCCCTATGGGAGGACAGTCCACTGGTATCTCCTAGTAGGCTGAGAGTTATTATAAGTAGGCACTGTGAAGGCAAATTTTTCTCTATCCTTTTCTTGTAAAGGTATAGTAAAGAAGCAATCTAAAGTCAATAACTATAAGAGGCCATCCTTTGGGTAACAGAGAAGGCAGAGGAATTCCAGACTGTAGAGGGCCCATAGGTTGAATTACCTTGTTGACAGCCCTTAGATCTGTCACCATTCTCCTTTTGCCAGATTTCTTTTTTACAACAAACACAGGAGAAATCCAAGGGCTAGTTGACTCCTCAATATGCCGAGCATCTAATTGCTCCTGTACCAATTGTTCTAAAGCCTGCAATTTATCTTCAGCTAGAGGCCATTGCTTAATCCATATTGACTTCTCAGTTAGCCATTTTAAAGGTAGGTATGTTGGTACCTCTAAACGGTTGTTAGTTGCTTTATGTTCCTGTACAGCCTGAATGGCTGGTGACCTTCGTGCATAGTACCTTATTACATCCTTCCCAGAATTTTGAGTTCCTGGGACTGCAGGAATGTTAATCTGGGTATTCCATTGCTATAGCAGGTCACAGCCCCATAAATTTATTGCGATATCAGCTACATATGGCCTTATTCTGGCCCAATACAGTTAACCCATCTCTTGCTTTGTTTAACTCGAGATATGGTTCCAATTTCTAGTAATTGAACATCTGCCTCTTGAAGAGGCCAATTTGAATGCCAAGATTCTGGAGTGATGATACTCACATCCACTCTTGCGTCTATCAAGCCAACAATCACAATGCCATTCATACGCACTCTCAGCTTTGGTCTCTGATGATTTATAGAGGTTTGCCAAAATATACGCTTCTTATTTCCTAATTTAATTTCTGACTTATCCTTCAAATTTGAGCCATCATTTAGAACCTTATGGTCTTGCACAGAAGCTTCTAGAGTTTTTAATTTTCCTGGTGTGACATGTCCTCCACGGTTACTGGGAATGACTGGGCCACTTTTGGTTTGGGGGCCCTCAGGGACTTTCCCGATGGTATCGGGTTGCCTTGGCTGTCTGTTGTTGATCTGCATTCATTGGTCCAATGTCTTCCTTTACCACACCTCCTACATATACCTGAAGGCCGAGGTATTTCCTATTCCTGCCATTTCCAGATGAAGTGTTATTCCTAGAAATTCCTTGCCTGAAATCCCTTTTTAGGTGTCCTAATTTACCACAATTAAAACATTTGGTAGGTTGATGTCCCCTCATCGCTTTGGAAATCACTTCTCCTACCCAAAATTCGTCATCATAATTGAAGGTCTGAAAATTCAAAGTATGCTGGATCCATTCATCCATAGGTGCTGACCTAGACCTTAAAGGCCCAATTATCTTTTTACATTCTAAGTTTGCATTTTCAAAAGCCAGCGATTCAAGAATTAGTCATCTAGCTTCTGGGTCTGTTACTCCTATGTTCAGAGCCTTAATTAATCTTTGCAAAATGTCAGTATAGGGTTCTCCCTGTCCCTGCCTAACTTTTTTCTCTATCCTTTTTTCCCGGTTCTGGTATCCTATCCCAGGCGTTCAAAGCTGCTTTGTGGCATAGGGACAATACTTCTTCGTCATAAAGAGCTTGGACCTGTGGATCAGCATAAGCTCCTACACCAAGAATTTGATCCTGGGAAACCTCCACACCTTTTGCCCTTCCTTGCTGTTCCATATGTTTGGATTCTTCTCTGAAATAAACTCCAAACATCAAGGAAGGTCCATCTTCTAACACCGCTGATGCCAGTTGGGAGAAATCATGGTATATAGCCCTGACATTAGAAGCCCAAGTTCTTATCATTTCCTTAACAAAGGTAGAGTGCGAGCCATAATTAACGACGGCTTGCTTAATTTCCTTTAGGTCATTTATTCCTACTGGCATCCATCTAGCTTCTTTGGCTCCCTTTGAGCCTTTAGAAGTTGATGCTTTGTCAGAGTAAATTACAGGGTATGTTGCTAAAACCCTGGGTAAACCGGTTCTGACAGTTGGTGGTGGCATTGTATCCTACTCTTGTGTCTCACCCGGTTCATCATCTCCGATAATTTCTTCAATCATTTCAAGTCTCTTAATCACTGTCTCACATAAGGCCTGAATCTCCTTTCTTACAAAGGTTTCTAGTGATTTCCCTATGGCATCAATTTTCTGGTTCCCATTCTGCACCTGTGATTCCAAGGTCTTAATGTTTCCTTTCAAAGATAACATCTCCTCCTTGACTTGCCCCCCGGATATCGTATAAGTTACCATCCTGGAGGTATATTCTGTCTGTTATCAAAACTCTGTGATAACTCCTGAAAGTCAAATTCAAGAGCCTGGACCCTTTCAGGTAAGTTCCTTGTACCCTTAGATAAGGAGTCAATTTTGCCTATCATAGTATTAATCCTATCAATTGATGCCATATACTTCCATAATGATATAATATGGAAACGAAAACTGAGACCTAATAACAAGTAAATTGAGGTACCTCCAAGGTCATAGAGGCCTCGTGTGATTTCTTCCAATAGTGGCAGTAAAAATCGTGGCTAGAGTCCCACTAATAACAAAACCTGCCATTTTACCTGTTAACCAGCAGATGGCGCTCTTTCCGAGTCGCCACTGGAATCAATGGAGAGGTGTCAGGGTAGATCCTGTGGTAAAATCTGCCCTAATACTTGTTAAGAAACTTGGGGAAAAATGAGTCTCAAGAAGTTAAATGTAGCGAAATCAATTCCATACACAGAGCAAGAAATCCAAAGTCCGGGTACAGGGAACAGAAACCCAGAAGCTTCCAGTGGCTAGCAAATAGCGCGGCTAGCCCCAGGCACCTGCCTGCTGCTCAGCTGGGGATCGCAGCTCCCACCCGATGTAGGGGTCGTGACTCAGCTGCTGGTCAACCCTTCCAGTGCTGCAAACGCCGCTGCTGGGATTTCAAACAGCGATTCTATTTGAGCTGCCGGAATGTCCCAAGGAGTTTTTGCCCCAGGGAATTTTCAGTGTTCAGCAACCCGTCTCACGCTCTCTAAGCCCTAGGCTGTAAGGGGGATTTAAAAACCGCTCAGCAAACCAGGCTGGCAGCGTGGATCCCGGGAGGCATGGAGTTTTTAACTGCTGACTCCACGCACAGGCTGCAGCTGGGAGGGCTTGTGCAAAGCCACCCAGCCTGCAGCAGGCAGCCTAGCTGGGGGATGGGGGGAGTGAGGGGTAGTTCTAAAACCAAACGTTGAGGTGCCAGATAAAGCCGCAAAACAATCCCACACCAGTTTGGATTAAAAGGGGCTATTTATTGGAGGGGGAAAACTTACAGAACACCGTCCTACACCACAGTCCTCTCATAGCAAACAGGAGAGTCTAGCAGTTTGAACGGGAGCTGGAAGCAAGAGAGAGAGAGCAGAGGGCTGCTGCCACTTTTTTTAAATGAATGAAACCACGCCCCAGTGGGCTGGTATCTTAAAGGCTATTGGCTGAAGGAGGGGAAGGAGCTCCCGCAGCAGTGCTTTGATTGTGCCCATTGTTGTATCACACAGGATGTACACGTGTGATCCAATGCTCTAAACATTCTCTATGTTCTCCTGACATACCTTGATATCTGCCACCCACTGGTCTCCATTGTTTCTTCATAGCTTTTGAAGGAGGTTCGGGCATTTGACTTGTAAGGTTCTAAATGCCTATGATGTAGTAAACTGAAGCATACTCACTTTGTAGATGAGTCTCCCATCTCCTAAAGCAGTGACCGTAAAATACTTACTACAGGCGTCATGGCGTGACTGCCTGAATAAAATGTGTAACCATTCCCTGCTAACTTGGCTGTGTGTGCTGTCACGGGATGCTTGATGGATTTTGCAGACTCCATTGTCTGGTTTGCTTTGCAGAAGTCTGTCATGAGAAATGGCATAGCAACTGCACTCACAGTGTGTCATCATCTCTGAAGGACACAGAAGCATGGCCCTCTTACATGCAGATCTGCAGGATAGAAAAAACCAAGTTCTGTAGTAGGAAAATTAGATGCATACAGATGTAGTCACCAGGTGAGGGCAGCACATGGCTAGGCCTGAGTTTGTAACTGGACTGCAGTCTGTCTTCCTGGGCTTTGATGTTGTCTAGGCCTCAGCCTAAGTTGGCACTGTCCCTGGGACGTTGATGATATTGATAAGGATTGTCACAGTCTGCTGTGTTTCTAGTGGATAAGAAGGTCAAAGCAAAAGATACTTAAGGACATGTTCTTCGTCCTTAGCTATCAAGGAAATGCAAATCAAAACAACTTTGAGATACCATCTTACACCTGTCAAAATGGCTAAAATCAAAAACACCAATGATAGCCTATGCTGGAGAGGATGTGGAGTAAGGAGAACACTCATCCATTGCTGGTGGGAATGCAAACTTGTGCAACCACTTTGGAAATCAGTGTGGCGGTTTCTCAGAAAACTGGGTTTCTCAGAATCAACCTACCTCAGGATCCAGCAATTCCACTCTTGGGAATATATCCAAAAGATGCTCAATCATACTACAAGAGCATTTGTTCAACTATGTTCATAGCAGCATTATTTGTAATAGCCAGAATCTGGAAACAACCTAGATGCCCCTCAACTGAAGAGTGGATAAAGAAAGTGCATATCTACACATTAGAGTACTATTCAGCAGTAAAAAATAATGACATCTTGAATTTTGCATGCAAATGGACGGAATTAGAAAACATCACCCTAAGTGAGGTAACCTAGTCCTAAAAAAATTAATATGGTATGTACTCACTCATAAGTGGATACTAGTCATAAACAAAGGGCAACAAGCCTATAGTTCAGGATCCTAGAGAAACTAAGAAATAAGCTGAACCCAAAGAAAAACATATATAGACCCACATGGAAATTGGAATCAGACAAAAAATGGGGAGCAGGGTAGGGAGAAGGGGAGATGAGGAGAGCTTGAGGGAATGGGATGGTCGAGATGGAGGAAGGACAGATGTGAGAGCAAGGAAAGAGATATCTTGGTTGAGGGAGCCATTATGGAGTTAGCAAGAAACCTGGCTCTAGAAAAATGCCGAAGAATCCACAGGGATGAACCCAGCTGAGACCCTGAGCAATAGAGGAGAGGGTGTCTGAACTGACCTTACCCTGTAGTCAGACTGATGATTATCTTAAATATCACCATAGAACCTTCATCCAACAACAGATGGGAACAGAGGCAATGACCCACATCAGAGCACTGGACTGAGCTCCCAAGATCCAGTTGAAGAGTGGAGGGAGTGAGAGTATGAACAAGGAATTCAAGACCATTAGGGGGTCATCCACTGAGGCAGTTTGCTTGAGCTAATGGTAACTCACCAACTCCAACTGGACTGGGAGTGAATGCGCATGGGAACAACCAAGCCCCTCTGAAGGGGGTTGACAGCTGGGGCAGACTGAGGGGCCACTGACAGTGACATGGGGATGTGTCTCTACTGCATATACCGGCTTCATGGGATCCTATTCTCTTTGGATGTAAACCTTGCTCAACCTATAGTAGGGAGGGCCTTGGACTTTCCACAGGGTGGGGTGCATGGCACTCCCTTAGGGTTGTAGGGGTGGGGAGGAGGGTGTGTGGAGGGAGAGGGAGGGGACTGGGAGGAGGGAAGGGAGTGGGAATTTGGATTGGTATTTTTTTAAGTAATAAAAGAAAGGGAAAAAAATATTTCTAGGAAAAAAAAGAAGGTCAAAGCAGAGGGCTAGAGAGATGGCTCAGCGTTTAAGAGCACCAGCTGCTCTTCCAGAGGTCCTGAATTCAATTCCCAACAACCACATGGTGGCTCACAACCATTGATAATAGGCTCTGATGCATTCTGGCATGCAGGCATACATGCACACATGAATAAATAAATTTATTTATAAATTAATAAACATAAAATTAATTAAGTAATTAGGAAAAAGCAACAAAAAAGAAGGTCAAATCAGGGTATTTTTTTTACACTTTGCTAGAAGCCCTAGGGAGATGGACAAATACAAATAATGCCAAAAATGTTTGGAAAGGCCTTAAGAAGTCATGTTATTTTATATTTACCCAAAATAACATATAATACATACATGTATATATACACACATACATGTGCTTTTAGAGACTATAATAGGATTCATTGCAGCTTCATCAAACAACCATGGTGTTGTCTCTCCCTCTTCTTTCCTTCTGTATTATTCTCCTCACGTTTCCATTTCCCCCTTCATATCACCTGTGTCCTGCTATTCCCCTTCTTAGCTCCCCACTCCTGCCCCTGTGGGCCCTCTGTACTGTCCTGGTTTCTGTGTTTATACCATGTTGGATAATCACATATGAAGATTTGGAGCTAAATACACAGATGGGAGAGAACATGAGGTGTCTGTCTTTGCAGGTCATGGTAACATCATCAGTATAACCATTTCTAGGTCCCTATAGTAACATCATCAATATAACCATTTCTAGGTCCCTATGGTAACATCATCAGTATAACCATTTCTAGGTCCCTATAGTAACATCATCAATATAACCATTTCTAGGTCCCTATGGTAACATCAGTATAACAATTTCTAGGTCCCTATGGTAACATCATCAGTATAACCATTTCTAGGTCCCTATGGTAACATCATCAGTATAACCATTTCTAGGTCCCTATGGTAACATCATCAGTATAACCATTTCTAGGTCCCTATGGTAACATCATCAGTATAACCATTTCTAGGTCCCTGCATGTGCTTGTACATCTCACACTTCTCTTCCTTACAACTGGATAGTACTCTAGAGTCTGTGTGGACCATGTTTTCGTGGTCGCTTATCTGTTGAAGGACATTTAGGTGGTTTCCATTTTCTATCTGTTGCGAATGGGGGACAGTGAACATTGCTAAGCAACTGTCTGTGGAGTGGAATGCCAGGTCCTTGAGACAGACACCAAGGGCTAAAGAAATGGGTCACATGGTGGTTTTAGTTTTAGCTTTCTGAGAATTCTCCACAGTGATTTCCAGAGCAGCTGCACCAGTTCCCACAGCATCATAAAGAGTGAGGGCTCCTCTTTTCCAGAACTTTTTTGGGTGGAGAACCAACAATTTTTTGTCCACTTTGCACTCTGACTAGGGTGAGATGAAATCTCAAAGTTGTTTCGATTTTCATTTCCCTAATTGCTAGGTATGGTAAACATTTTTTTTTTAGATAGTTCTTAACTGATCATGTGACTTTGTCTTTAAGTTCATTTATATTATGTATTATATTTATCGGCTTATGCATCTTTAACTAACCCTGCATTTGCATGATAAAGCCATGGTTGATGTTCTTCTTGATATGTTGCTAGTGTTTTAGTGAAGATTTCTGCATCTGTGTTCCCCAGGGAGAGAGTCTGTAGCTTTGTCCATTGTGTCTTTCTGTAGTTTGTGTGTTAGAGTGCTGCTTGCTTCATAGGGAGGTAATCCCTGGGCTTTCCTTTTTTTTTTTTTTTTTTTTTTTTGAGAAGTTTAAGGATTGTACTGCATCATTATTGAAGTCTGGTAGAATTCTTGTAGTGGCATCTTTTAAAGTGTGCCAAAGTAAAAACCTTTAACATTTTGACCTAAATTTATTAGAGTTCTTTTCAAATAGAGTAAGTTACAAAATTCAAAACAGACTTTGAAACTGAGTGCAGTTTAAGTTTCTCATCTGAAGCTACTGTAAAGCCAGCTTGCAGAAGTCTTCAAAATTGCTCACCCTTGGTCAGTGGGCGTCAGTGTTTTTAGAACTTCTTGCTCTGTAAAGGCTTCAGAACGGGGCTGTGAGCGCCACCTCAGCAAGTACTGCCTGCCTCTGTCAGACTCTGGTCTTCACAGCGGAGAGCTGAGTGTGGAAGTTCATTTCAGGAACCACATAGACAGCATGGGGCCAGGTGCAGCTGCCCCAAGCTTAGGTGTGTTGCCTGTGAGCCCCTTTTCTGCCTCATGGATAGTGGTTTGACACCCGATCAATCTGTTTCAGATGCCATAATGACCCACCTAAATTTGGGTGACAAAAGCAGCCAAGATCCCTGTTTTTCAAACTCTGTTTACCATGTGGTAGGCCTGTGTGTGCTGACAGAGAGCAACAAAACCTGGGTTTCTTATCCTTAATGTGCATTAAAAATAAAGTATTCCTTTGTTATAGGTACAAGCACAGAGAAAGGCAGAACTGAATGTTCTAGAGAAGAAACTGCATATCTTTGCTGTGCATTCATTCAGCAGTTCTCACTGACCCCTTACCGAGTAACTGCTAATGTCCTAGGCTCGGGGTCCGCGGTGGCCAGGAAACAACAAAACAACACTCCCAAAGCCCCAGCCGGAAAGCGTGCCAGGTGGTTGTGAGTACGGAAAGCCCCTCAGGAGGCACGGAGGGCTGTGGGCAGGAGTGCGAGTTCCAGTTCTGGAAGGACATGTCAGAAGGATGGTTCAGTATGCACATGGAAGGCCCACGTGGAGGGGACCTGCTGGCTTCAGTAGCCTAGAATAGTGAGGGCTAAGTGAACGAGGCAGGAAATATGGGGATAAAATGCCAACAGTGGGGCAGGTCTCAGGGCCACAAACAAGGACTTTGATCCTCACTCCAAGCAAAACTCACTAAAGGGTTTTAAGCTAAGAAAGAGAAGATGTGTTATGACCAGGTCATAGCAGATCCGCGCTGTCATGCTGGAGGAGAGTGCGGTCAGAGAAAGACGGTGCAAGCGAGGCTGGCACGAAGCTGAAGAACTTGATCTGAAAGCCCAGGCAGAAGTTGCTGCTTGCAGGTGCAATGGGCTGAAGTGATAAGGAGGAGTCAGTGGCAACACTGGGGTCATTGCTTCAGGGACTTTAGGAATGGGGTTGACCTAACAGAGGGAGGCTCGTGGAGAGAAACATGGTGTCCAGAGCTCAGTTTAGAACATGTTACACCCTAGAGGGTATTACAGCTAGGCATTTTCACTGAATACCAACTAATTTTCATTAACAAAAGTAATATTCAAGGAGTAATCAATAGAGTTGAAAACAGTAAATAAGTTTTAAAAAATCAACAAGACAAAAATCTGTCTAATTAAAAAACATAAAAAAATCAATATACCTCTAGCTAGGCTGAAGACAAAAGATATGACAAAAATTACTAGTGGATAAAATAAAAGAACTTCATATCCTATGGACATTCAGAGGATATCAAGGGAAGATCGTAAATCACTCTGTGCCCACAAACTTGGTGACATACAGGGAATGGACCAATTTCTTAAGAAGTGTATTCTTCCAGACTCACTCTATACGACTGACCGCTGTCACCCTGATACTCAAACCAGAGGCCTTTACAAGGCAACGACAAAACCCTAAGTATAAACTGATGTTCTCAACGGTGTAGGTGAAAATGTAAAAACTTGTGTCATCTGTATTGAAATATGCAGTTGGAATATTGGGGATCTACATTGGATATGCAATTAACATTAACACACAGATTAACTCGTGTAATACAGCATATTGGGCTAAGAAGGAAAATGCAGTCATAGCAGTGGATGCAGATATTTACATGGATCCCAGCACCCGCTCATAGTGTCGATTACACAGTAGAGTGGGGTGCGTCAACACCGTTAGAATATCTGCAGACGCCCGCAGCTCACATACTAAATGCTTTGTGTAAGAATCTCAGCAACACCATTACTTCACCAGCTTTCAGCACTGAATCAGAAATTCTAGCTAATGCATTAAGATAAAGGGCACAGATAACGAGAAGGAATAAAAAGACTTGTTTTTGTTCAATGGTGAGATGATTGTTTATGTACCATATCTGAAAGAGTAAGTAAAAATTCCTTAAACTGTGTTCTGATCTGTTTTATGTTGCTGTGATATACTGGTTAGTTTTGATTTCAGCTAGACACAAACTAAAGTCATCTCAGAATAGGGAGCCTCAATTGAGAAATGCCCACCAGTTTGACCTGTGCACAGCCCTTGGTGCATTTTCTTGATTAGTGATTGATGTGGGACCCAGCTCATCGTGGGTTGCTTTACTCTTGGGCAAGTGGTCCTGGATGCTATATGAACGCAGGCTCGGCAAGCCATTGGGAACAAGCCAGTAAGCAGCACACCTCCATGGCCTCTGCATCAACTCCTGCTTCTGGGTTCCTGCCCTGACTTCCCTAGATGATAAACTATAAACTGTAAGATTAAATAAAGCCTGGCAGTGGTGGCACACGCCTTTAATCCCAGCACTCAGGAGGCAGAGGCAGGCAAATCTCTGTGAGTTCAAGGCCAGCCTGGTCTACAAGAACTAGTTCCAGGACTGGCACCAAAGCTACAGAGAAACCCTGTCTTGAAAAACCAAAACAAACAAACAAAAAATTTAAATAACTCCTTTCCTTCCTAAATTGCTTTTATTTTTGGTGTTTTATCACAGCAGTAGAAAAGTAAGACATATGCTAAACACTATGACCAAAAGCAACTCTGGGGAAGAAGGGTTTATTTGAGGTTACAGGTCACAGCCCATCATGGGGGAAGCCCGGTCAGGAGCTGGAGGCAGGAATTGAAACTGCCCCTGGCTTGCTCCGCTTGCTTTCTTACATAGCCTACGACCATTCTTCTGGTGGAGGCACTCACCGTGCTTTGGGACCTGCTACATCAATTAGCAATCAAGAAAATGCCCCACACATGCCCATAGGCCAATCTGACGGGGACATTTCCTCAGTTGTGGCTCCCTCTTGTTCCCAGATGCGTGAAGCTGACTGCTGAAGCTGACTGTCACAGACTGTAAAGTCAGTGTTTTTAGCTGACTGTCACAGACTGTAAAGTCAGTGTTTTTAGCTGACAGCTGACTGTCAAAGACTGTAAAGTCAGTGTTTTTTCAAAGTTGCAGCATGCAGTTACTGTACAAAAACCACTTCTACACCAACAAAGAAGGGGAATTGAATTAAAAAGCACATTAGCACCCACATAAGTAAAATCTTTAAGTATCAATTTAGAAAAATTATATCAAACTAACATGAGGAAAACTATAAAATGCTGACCAAAAATTCCAAAAGGACTAAACAATGCAGAGGTATTTCATGTTTGTATTAGCAGGGCTCTCTAGAGGAACAGGACAGACAGGATGTATACATATATATATATATATATATATATATATATATATATATATATATATATATATATATAAACTAGAAAGGATTCATTAGACTAGCTACAGCATGCAGTCTGGCTAATCCAACAGTGGACCTTGGAAAGGACAAGAGCCTGGTGATTGCTTGATCCACAAGCCTGGAAATCTCAGCAGTCCCAATCTGGTTCAGGAGTTCCGGAGGATTCCCAGAGAGATGCTGGCTTTCAGTCTGTGATAGAATGCCAAAGAAGTCAGCTCTCCTGTCAGTGAAGGAACACCTCCACAACAGGATAGACAAACTCACCAGTGAGTGTGAGGAAGCAGCAAAAAGTGAAGTCCTTCTTCTGTGTCCTTTTCTATGGGCTGCTACTAGAAGCTGTGACCCAGATTTATTGTGGGTCTTCCTGTTTCAAATGATCTGATTAAGAAAGTCCCTCACAGGAGTGCCTATCATTTTGGATTTGAGTTGATTTCCAGATGTAGTCAAGTCACATCCAAAATTAGCCGTCATAGTGTCCATAGATGTGACTCTGTGTTGGCAAGTTCTTGATGCTTTCAACTAGACTTGTAGATTCATTACAATTCCAACCAAAATCCCAGCCCCTTATTTTGCATATACCAACAAGCTGATTCTAAACTGTCACACCCAGAAGAGCCCAGAAATGCAACATTTAAGGGAAAAAAACTATAGTAATATTATTGAAGTTGGGGTGGGGACATTGAAACTACCTGACTTCAAGGCCTGCTGAAATATTATAGTAACTACAACACCGTGGTATTAGCAGAACTGCAGACAGATTCAAGGAGCACAATTGACTGAGCAGAGGTGCCTCAATAAATAAAGCAAAGACTCTTTTCAGTAATTAATCCTGAAGCGACCCTAGTGTCACATATGAAAACTGACTCGGGGCACACGGGGCACCCTCTCTACAGATGGACTGTGAGCCTGAATGCTGAGGAGACGGCCGGCAAGTGTGGTAGCATTGCGTGTGCCTGAGCCCCGTAGACATAGTCCATTAGAGGGAGTGAGATTGATCTTGCTATAACTAAAACTGTTCTGTGAAAGACAGTGTCAAAGACATCAGATAAAGGAGAGATTTCCAAACATGTGGCGTTCTCACAGGTCGGCCATTAGGGTCAGGTCAGGCTGGCTTTCGGGAAGCCTGAAGATGTGTGGCCAGAAACAGTATCCAGAAGATGAATGAAACACTGTTCAAAATTGTGTTATTGTAAATACAAAGTTGAGACAGTGAGTTGCTAAGACATTCTTATTAGGCAGCACCAAACGATAGCTGGGAGGCCAAGCGGAGGACTGCATCCACTGCTGGCTGGGTTCAGAGTGGTGCCTGGGAAAACAGTGTGATGGCACTGTAAGAAACTGTGCGTGTCTTACCAACACGATAGAGCTATCACACTCCTTAGCATTTATTAAAATGACTTGAAAAATTATGCCCAAAGACATTTATAGTAGATTTAAAAAAATAATTGCCAGAATGTGGAAGTAGCCCAAATGTCTTTGGTAGATAAGTGGATAATGGATAAGTAAACCATGGCCTATCCTGACAAGGGTATATTATTCAGTTCAAAAACACAAATATATGGTCAAGCTGAATGAGAACGTGGAGGAACCTCAAGTCAGTATCCTCAGTGGATGACAGCAATCTGAAAATGCTGTTCACTCCACGAGCATGCTAGGGAAGGTGAAGTGTGGAGGCGGGAGTGACAATTGGCAGAGTGGGCATGTGCCTTCCCACATCTGTTCAAGCCCACGCGAGAGCAAGGATGAAGGCTACCGTCAGCAGTAGGCTTTTGGCAACACTGATGTTTTAGTCACTGTGGTAGGGGTGCCCTGCTGGAGGATTGGGGGAGCAGAGTTGGAATATGGGGACACTACTTCCTGCTCTGTTTCTTTGAACCTAAAATTGCTCTTAAAAGTACAATTTATTCATTAAAAATATTTAAAATTTTTAAACAGTTTAATACCTAGTTATAATCTAAAATTAATGTATATAGTAGTTCTGCTTGTGAAAGCATGTAAACTCTTTACTAATAGGCCACATTAAATGTGAAGGCCTCCACAGTGGCAGCATCTCAGTATGCAAGTGTAACCACAGAGGAGTCACGAAAATGAACCTTGTGGTTACCTCAGTGGTTACCTGTCCACAGTGACTAACTCCATGTCTCTGTAAGGCTGGGGGGGGTGGGTCTGTGGACTTGGGTCTCATGATTTCTTAAGATTGCATTATAGTCCAAGTACCAGGCAAGGTGGGTCTGTATAACTCCAGTTACATTGAAATCTTTTAAATGAGATACATATTAAAGGCAGCTAAAAGAGAAGAAAAAGGGAGAAATGAGGCCTTAAGTATGAAGAAAACCACAAACAAACATCAGACTAAAGAATCCTGAAACAATGGACTAAGCCAAGAGCCTGAGGAGGCAAGAGCAGTGAACAAGAAGATCCGAGAGCACGGTGGGAGGCAGCCCAGGGGCTGGGGCAGTGTCAGGAAGTTACAGGCCAGTGCGGGCTACATGAGACCCTGGGTCATAAACAAAAATTACAGAAGGAAAAAAGTTCAGGAGTATAAATAGGAAAAGCTGTCAGTGACAGGCAGTAGGTGTGGCTTGTCGGTCGCAGCAGGGAGCACTGCGGCAGCTCTGCCGTCTCCCAGGGACGGAGGCTTAGCAGTGCCACAGACATTTTTGGTGTTACAGTGGAGGGGTCTTACTGGTATGGGAATGAAGACAGATAAGTATTCCTCAATACCTAAGGTGCACAAGGCAGCCCAGTCCCCAGAGCCAAGAGTGACAAGGTAGGCAAACTACACAGACCCCCATTGGCCTGGATTTTAGACCAACTGTGCCAGCCTCTCCCCGTTTTCTTCCTGACATGTGTTGGTTACATGTGTATCAGGGCAATGGTCAGACTTCATACAGGGCTAAACTGGGCTAAGAACACAGAGCAGCAGGCCTTCTCTTCCCTGTCTCCAGCAGCCGCTCAGTGAGGGCTGCACTGTGCCCACTCAGGTCGTGAGGGATCAAAGGCCAGTCTGCAGGATGATTTCATATCAGGGTTGTCGGGGTGAGGTAGGGGACATAGGGGAGCATATGAGAGATCTTTGCAGCCCTGGGCTTAGTGCGTGGCTTAACTGCTTGAGATAAAGTAACAAATAGCCAAGGGGCACACTATGCAAATGTCATGTCCTGGTTCTGATATTATACTACAGTTGTGTGTGTTGTCACGCAGATGTGTCTGGGCGTGTGCTTCTCTGATTTAGTACTGCCGCATGATTTTTCATGTAGAAATCCTTTTTTACCCCTGGTGACAGGGGGCTGGTGATGAAGCACAGAGATGACTCTAAGTGTGGTTGGATGAACCAGTGCCTTATTGCATTACTTCCTGGAGCATGACAGACTCCCACAGTCTGCATCACCAGGGTCTTCTGTGGACTTTGCAGGCAGCTATACTACCCCAGCATTTCCATAGTGATTATAGTTATAGTTTAAATGTGACATGCCCCATAGGACACCCTAGCTTATGGCACTGTTCTGAGTGCTGTGTGACCTTTGGAGGTGGAACCTTGCTAGAGAAAGATCACTGAAGGGCTGGCTTGAGGTTTTATAGTCCAGCCTGACCTCCAGTCTACTCTCTGCTTCCTGGCTACAGACACAGTGTGAGGAGCTGTTCCGTATTCCTGCACCACCACGACCTCCCCATGATGACAGCCTCAAACTATGACTCTAAATAAAGCCTTCTGCTGGGCGGTAGTGGCGCACACCTTTAATCCCAGCACTGGGGAGGCAGAGACAGGCGGATCTCTGTGAGTTCAAGGCCATCCTGGTCTACAGAGCAAGTTCCAGGACAGGCTCCAAAATTACAGAGAAACCCTGTCTCATAGATGATAGATAGATAGATAGATAGATAGATAGATAGATAGATAGATAGATAGATAGATAGATAGATAGATAGATAGATAGATAGATAACTCAAGCCTTTCTCCCTTGAGTTGTTTCTGTCATCTGTGTTCTCACAGAGTGAGAAAGGTAACCGTCCATCGCATAGTGACATAAGTGTCGTCAGCTTCCCAGGAATGGAGGCACCCCTCCAGGAGGGAACATCTATAGGACAGTTTATTTCAGGGTTTTAAAGCAAGCATTAAAAGGAACAGTCAAGATTGGTCTAGCAGTTACTGAAAGATCTGACTTAAGCAGTTCAGAGAGCAGTCTGCTCCTAGAGAGGTGGCCATGTTTTAAGTAGAAGGTGCTGAAAAGTTCTTGTATTTCCACAGAATGTCTGTGCTGCAGAGCCCAGCAGTGGTCATGTCTGTCTAATGCTGTCTAATTGCATGTTTTGTTCTAGGGACAAGCGGATCTTTTGAAATATGCTAAGAATGAGACGTTGGAGAATCTGAAGCAAATCCATTATGCAGCTGTTTCGTGTGGACTGAACAAACCAGGCACTGAAAACTCTGAGGCCCAGAAGCCACGCCGGAGCCTGGAAGTCATCCCCGAGAAAGCCAGTGATGAAAATGGAGACTAAGGGGCCTCCCTGTCACTGAGTCACAGCCCTAGGACCAGTCACTAAGGAGACTATCTGGGGTTTCAGAGCACAACCGGAACACCGAACTGCAGTCTGCTGCAGCCGTAAATGGATGTAGCAACCCTCGTGTGAAGGCAAATAAACTCTTTAACAAGAAATTCTATCCCTGGCCCAAACATGCTATATTTGTATACAAAACACCCTGAGTTCCACTGTGAAGAACAGTGTATTTGCTCTAGTTCCAGCAAGAAGCAGACAGTTCCTATGTGAAAACAGTGGGCTCAGGTGAAGTGGATTGGATTGCTAAGTTTATATTTATTGGTGAGAAGGCTGATCTGCTATCTTACTGTGTGTGCTTGCCAGTCTTGGGCTGCAGAGGGTTTGGTGGAATGCTTGCTGAGCCATAATTACTAAGCATAATGTAAGAGCAGGAGAGCTGAGCACAAGGCGCAGTGGCCTAAGGCTGCCTGGCTGAAGATGTTCTGTGTCAACATGGGCAGCTGGATGGAAGTGGCACCTTGTACATGGTTTTTCATTGTATAATGTAGTGTTCACATTAAAGATATCTTTTATGATACTTCTCCAACAGCAGTACATGCTTTTAGTGCACTGTTACCTTTTAAAACATTTCCTCTTCAGGTCGCTAATTACTTGTTAAATGACTACTGAAAGTAGGTCACCTAAGTCACTGTCTGGCTTTTAGGGTGGCTGTCACAGTTTGAAAGAGTGGTTACGTGGCAGATTGTGACATTTAAACTGTAAGCTCACATTCCATTACTGCAGTTTGGGAGTCCAGCTCCCAGGACTACATCCAGGGTAGCAAAAAGCGTGTCTTCAGAGCAGCGAGGACTTAGGAGAATTTCTTCTTTGAGGGCTAGACACACACGCTTTCTGATGGTAACCTAAGAAAAAAGTAACAAGCACACACTTTCCTGATGGTAACCTTCTCTTTTACTTCAACTGAAGAAATCCCTTTCTGAAAACTTCTGTCCACAGAGCTACATCTCTTTACAGACAGCTACATAGCACTTCTCTCTGTGTCTCTCAGATTTCTCCTTCTGCACACTCAGGTACATTTCCCCTTCGGTATACATGCACACGTGCACACACACATATACCTCCCTTTCACATTCTCTCCTACTTCCCCTGCAGCAAAGCCTCTGGACAAGTATGAATCACATTTTCAGGGGCACACAGCACTTCTTGAGTAAACAATAAGAAACAGCCAAACTGATCACACAGTTTCCCTCGCCCTGACCAGGCATGGTGAGTAAAGTAAGCACGTAGCTCTGAAGTCACAGTTCCCAGACAGAGAATGACACTGAAATTGAGGATTCAGCCTTGAGGTTGGGAATACATGCAGAAAGTCCATTGCTGAGAAAGATGTCTACTAAAATTGCTTCATGCCTGACCTTGAATCAGCAATAAACACCTGGAAAATTGTCCTTGTGTATTCATCTCCAAGGGCAACCAGTTTGCTTTGAATTTGTTCTGAAGTCTAGAATTATCTGTCTTTGTGACTGAGAATACTATTACTTTCCCATGTCAGACTGAGTAATGAAAATATCCTAGTATTATTTCTATTCATCAGAATTATACAGATAAAGCAGGAATCATCTTCCTGACCATTCACAGCTATGTGTGCCCATAGATAGACTATATGCATGAGATAAACACATTAGCAGTGGGAAAAATACCTATAGCTAGCACATGAAAAACTACAGACAAAAATAACCAGTCATTTATAGTCAGTGACCCTATGGTCATTTCCAAGTGGGGCTCCCGGTGAGAGAGTTACTCATCTGATAGGTCAACCTGCTGAATTCCAATTGTCACATGCTGTGTACTCTCATGGCCTCCAGTACTCCACACTTTCCCTTGCAGATCTGAATAAAACCCCTAGCCAAGGGTGTCATGCTGTCTGCAATCTGAGTAGAGGTGACCACAGTGGGGTTAGGCCACACTTTCTTCTGGGGTCACTGATGACAAATCCCTCAGTTCAGTCTCAGAAAGTCTGTTTCTCCTTTAGAGTGAAGGGCACTTGTACCAGTTAAGTTTTTAATCTGACCTTTTATTTTCAAAACCAATGAGACTTCATGGTACTTTTGAGAGACAAGAACCTGAATGCTTCCCACAAGTGGCACTTCCTTTCCCTCTGGAAGAGTGAGGCTCTGAGCATTCAGTGGGCCTTCCTTTCTTTTTGGAGATTCAGTCATTCACTTACACAGTAGGTGGCCTGATTAACATCTCACAGTCCTTCCTCCCTGTGGGCCTTTCTCACAAGGTGGCTGCTCCTAACTTCCACTTAGAAGAAGAGCTTTGCTCTGGTCCAGCCAGGAGCCCTCTAATAATGCCTGTCTCCACTGGTCCTTGGCCAGGCATGAGTCTCATTGGAAAATTCTTTCTCAGATGATACCAGATAAACACCAATCATTGGCTGATGCTCCTGACTTAGAGATGAACACCCGATGGAGAAAAATGAGTGGAAAATAAAGAATAATTTATGGAAGCAGAAAGTAATGGGTGACTTATTAGAAACATAGCAAATAACATTCAATTGGAAGTTAAAAAGTTTAGAAATCATCTCTAAAAGGAAGAATGTAGCTATATTTGTGATAATGATTATCATACAGTGTGCAAGTCAAATAACTAACTGTAAGACATGCAATTTGTTGTGCTTTATTCGGGTCTAGAACCGGTGATTTTAGAACTGAAGGAACAGAAGCTGTGAGTGCCTGTGATCCTGGCACTCAAGACCCTGTTGCAAACGACAGGAAGCTGAGGAAACTGCTGCTGTGTGGCTTTGCAGATACGGAAGCTCTCTGAGTTCACTGAGGCCATGTTGGTGCTAATTAGACAAGCTTCCTTTGGCTACTTTTTTAATATGCTAAGTGTTGGAGAAGAGTGGGCAGAGTGTCAGGAGGGGTTCCCAAGGCAAATGCTATCTTTTGTCTGTCCTGTCCTGTCCTGTGGAACATGCCACCTGTCAGTGAGGACAATCCAGTCAGCATTCCCTGAATTCAGTTCCCTTGTCCTCATTCAGATGGAAATGAAAGACATTTGTCAAACTAAATAGAATCAAGGATATGATTTACAGACTCCTGGGAACAATTCTGTCTTGTAAAGGTCTTACTAGCTCACTCTGCATCAAACCTGTAGAGGTCTATACTCATCCTACTGCTAGACAAAAATAAGGCCCCTGCTTTGGGGTTTTAGGAATTGTGGGGAAAATCAGGGTACTATGTTGGGTGACTTCCATCCAACATCAGCATATGTTCATGGGGAAGAGCCATGTGAGTCACCTTCGGTACAAATCCCCATGGGTTTGATAGTGTATTGACTGAGTTGTGTGTGTGAGAGCATATGTGTGCACACACACACATACATATGCACACACAGAGAGAATTTTACTCCTGTTTTTTAGGGGGCTGTGTAATCCAGGACAGCATAGGAACAAACAGGTATCTTTATTTAGGATCCAGGAAAATGAAAACCAGGGCCAAAATGTGCAGAAAATGGCAAGTACCTGCTCAGTCCCGTGGAAATAAAAAGTCACACTGTAGTGAATGAAGCCTGGGTAAGGGCTCTAGCTGTCACAGTGACGTCCTACCCATAGAGTAAACTCAGACGCATGTGTGATGTGCTAAGCACTTTCTGTCACCTCTGCACACCAAGTAAATATCTTCCACATAAGTTTATTCTGTGTAGACATGGTACCTAGTGAATCTATCTTCCATCTAAGTTTATCCTGTGTAGACATGGCACCTAGTGAATCCATCTTCCACATAAGTTTTTCCTGTGTAGACATGACACCTAGTAAATCCACCTTCAATGTAAATTTATCCTGTGTAGACATGGCACCTAGTGAATCTATCTTCCACGTAAGTTTTTCCTGTATAGACATGATACCTAGTGAATCCACCTTCAATGTAAGTTTATCCTGTGTAGTAGACATGGCACCTAGTGAATCCACCTTCAATGTAAGTTTATCCTGTGTAGACATGACACCTAGTGAATCCACCTTCAATGTAAGTTTATCCTGTGTAGACATGGCACCTAGTGAATCCACCTTCAATGTAAGTTTATCCTGTGTAGACATGACACCTAGTGAATCCACCTTCAATGTAAATGTATCCTGTGTAGACATGACACCTAGTGAATCAATCACCCACACAAGTTTATCCTGTATAGACATGGTATCTAGTGAACCAATCATCCACATAAGTTTATCCTGTGTAGACATGGTACCTAGTGAATCAATCACCCATATAAGTTTATCCTGTGTAAACATGGTACCTAGTGAATTGATCACCCACATAAGTTTATCCTGTATAGACATGGTACCTAGTGAATCAATCACCCCTATAAGTTTATCCTGTGTAGACATGGCACCTAGTAAATCCACCTTCCATGTGAGTGTTTCCTGTGTAGATATGGTACCTAGTAAATCTGTCTTCCATATAACTTTATCCTGTGTAGACATGGCAAGTCAAATTGCTTTGGCTAGCTATGGCTTCTAGGTAATGGGAAAGAAGACATGAAGACCCATCTGCTTACCTCTGCCACACAAAACAGCGAGACTTAGGACCCAGGCTCTGTATGTGTGTGCATATTGGGGGGAGGGGTGTAATGGATTATTAAAGATTGCTGTGGGATCCCTGAGTAGCTTGCTGCAGGATCCCGGCGGGCAGGCAGTGGGAAGGGGGTCCTGAGAGCAGCCAGTCCTAGGCAGGGACTGTGCATGAGTCCACGAGGCAGGTCTCCAAAAGTGGCTGGTCCCCGGGGCATCCCCTGCAGTGAGCCATGTGGGTGGCAAGTGAGAGACAGAAAGATAGGTACACCATACAGAGTGAAGATGGATATTTATTTAGTGGTTATGGAAGGGAAGGGAGAGAGAGAAAGAGAGAGAGAGGAGAGAGAGAGAGACAGAACCTGCCTCTCTGAGAGGGAGACAAGAAGAGAGAGAGAATAAGGCTGCAAGCAGGAAGGGAGTGTGCATGGCTTGTCTCTTAAAGAGACAGAACAGATAATTACATTCCTATCTCTTTTTTATAATAAAAAGACGGGAGGTTAGGCACCACAGGTTAAAGGAATTGGGTCAGCAGATTCTCAAGACTTCTTCTTGCTTATTTGTGGGTGTCATCTTTGGGGGGAACCTGAGAAGGCTGGGTGCTGGCCACATCCTGCCATAGTTGGTCTCTTTGCTCCTGTCCGGTGTTTGTGATATGGAAATGTCTGGTGTCTCTTATACCTGTTTGAGGTATTGGCAGAACAGAGGACAAAGTTAAATTAAGGAAAAAAAAAATTAGGACCAGAGAATTGAGGGGGATATATCTGACCTGTTTAAGGTAGATCCTTTAATTCGGCTCCCTGGAATTCACAAGAATTCTTTGGGTTTGTGAAAATAGAAGTTTTAGACATATACATTGTATAAACAGTAGCATATTATGTCAGAATGACTGTGACAAATGTTTTTGCACAATGAAAAGTATTTTTAAGACTATGGAAGGCATCATGAGAGAGAAATTTGATCTGAAATTTGTTTAGTGAGGTTGTCCTTTTAAACTGACAAAACCTCTCAGCTGTCAAACTGTATCAGAGATCTTTGAGAAGGATAAAATTTTACTTGAGTTACTGATTAAAAACTGACAGAGAACTTACTTGGTTGGCACCCAGAGCTACTCCTCAGGGTCCTCCATGGTCACTGGAGGTTGCATTTGACTTTTGCTGTTTAGCGCAGGGCCTGCCAGGCTCCAGAAGATCCTATGGGCTAAGAAATTTGTGGGAAGACAGGCCTACCTTGACCTGAGCAGCTAGGCTGCCTATTCCAGCAATTCTGTCCATGTCTGGTGATCTTTAGTTTAGATGAAGGGCAGTTTTTCCCAGTGGTCAGTGCTTGGCAGTTGAAGTGAATTGTAGATGGACATTGTTGTGTGCCCATTTGTCTTCTGTCTTCTTTGGAGGAAATAGAGTGCTGCTGCTAGGAGACAACCTGTCTCTTTTTGTTATGAAAAGTTTTTTAATAATTAAATATTTAAATGTCATATTCCTCAGATCTCTGAGCAGTTGAGGGCTGTTTATCAGGTATAACTACAGTATAGAATCTGCCTGGAGAATTGGGTCTGAGCTTGACTGTACTGGCTCTTAACAGGTAAGATTTACACTCATAAAAAGACAGAAAGAAGAAAAAACTGCTTGCAATAGAAGGTTAACAGCAGAACTGACAATAGTAGAGAACAGTTTAATATATTTTAAATGAGGGTTGGATTAAATATAAAGTATTTTTGCAAGAGACTTAAAAGTACATACCAGTTTAAAATATGAGACTTATTGTTTTTGTAGTCTGAAATGAGATGTAATGAACAATTATAACATTTAAGAGTAAACATGGGTGCATTTAAATTACGTGTATGAACACACACACACAGAGTAAACAGGAATTGGGGAAAGTGGATGCTCTTTGTGGGCCCTACCAAAGGCATGCCACTGCACAAAACACACATACAACAGAGTCAACAAGAGGAATTTAGTGAAAGGAAAAAAAATAAGTAAACCGGGAGACAAGGCAGGGTATATTACTTCAGTAAAGATGGGAGAACTGGTCACCTGACCTGGCTCTCAGTTAACAGAGTTAACACTGGGGAACCAGGCAGGATATACCTCAGTAAAGATGGTGGAACTTGGTCATCTGACCTGGCTCTCAGCCAAGATGGCGGCTAAGTCACCTGACCCCAATCAAAATGGCAGTGGTCACATGTTGTATGGAAAAGCCACAATTTTTGAGCTGCAGGGATTTAGCTGAGGGAAGCAACCATAGCAGAATGGGGGAAACTCACCAATCGAAGCCAGTGGTGTGAGTAGAAATCATGCTCAGGCATATAGAACACATGGTTGTTGTGGAAAAAAAGATACCTGGTTCAGGATCCCAACCCCCGGAGAGAGACTGGGGTGGGAGAGCCTCTTGAGTCATGGCACCAATGTAATAGATTATTAAAGATTGCTGCAGGATCCCGGCGGGCAGGCAGTGGGCAGGGGATCCTGAGAGCAGCCAGTCCTAGGCAGGGACTGTGCATGAGTCCACGAGGCAGGTCTCCAAAGATGGCTGGTCCCCGGGGCATCCCCTGCAGTGAGCCATGTGGGCAGCGGGTGAGAGACAGACAGATAGGTACACCATACAGAGTGAGGATGGATATTTATTTAGTGGTTATGGAAGGGAAGGGAGAAGGGCAGAGAGGGAGAGAGAGAGAGAGAGAGAGAGAGAGAGAGAGAGAGGAGAAAGACAGAACCTGCCTCTCTGAGAGGGAGACAGGAAGAGAAGAGAGAGAGACTAAGGCTGCAAGTGGGAAGGAAGTAGGCGTGGCTTGTCTCTTAAAGGGACAGAACAGATAATTATGGGGCATAAATTCTTCTTAGGCTGGGTGTTTAAGATACCATAAGGAGGATGTCCTTGTCATCCACATTGAGTTGGGGACCCACACAGGAGGGAAAGTCACCAGTTTTCTACGACTCTTTTAGCATGCTGTAAATGCAAACTTTAATGTACTCTCAGCATAGTCCTGCTTCAGCCCTCCAGTAAGGGTGTCAGGCATGGATAGGTCAATCTGCCTCTGAAGTCATCATGAGCAGACCTTAGTTCTGCCATCATCTGGAAGTACTTTCTATTGCTTGGGTTTGTGAAGAAGGGGTTCTCCATTGAGGCTGAGTCAAGAGATATGCTCAGGGCACTTACTTAGATCACTCACTTTGTGGCAACTGAGGTCTTAAATGTCTCCCAAAGGTCCATGTCTCACAGGCTCAGTGCCCGGTTTGGACTTTGGGAGATCGGAAATCATTGACTTCTTCTTGAAGATGCTGGGATACCAGCCCTTCCTCTCCCTTTGCTGCCTGATTACCAATAAGTGAGCACTTTCCTGTACCACACACTTATGCTATGATGTGATAAACTTCCACAGGCCTTCAAACAAAAGCACCTTCCCTCCCTGCTCCTCAGACACAGGGGAAGGTTGTGGGGGTAGTCGGTAACTTAGAGGAGCTAGCATCTGTAATGCTAACCTGAAGAGCACTCCTGCTGAGGAGGGAGGGGTGAGGCTGTGGCATGTAAGGGACCCATGGTCCTCCCCAATACCCAGCTCTCCACTCCTCAAAGCAGTGGTGAGCATCAGCTTGACT
This sequence comes from Ondatra zibethicus, assembly GCA_004026605.1. Taxonomy (NCBI): domain Eukaryota; kingdom Metazoa; phylum Chordata; class Mammalia; order Rodentia; family Cricetidae; genus Ondatra; species Ondatra zibethicus. Next base: position 159,059 of record PVIU01000570.1, on the reverse strand, counting down.
GATTTATTCCATTGTTTTATTGGCCTTATTTAATTATAGCAAACTAAGTTTATCAAAAAGTTAGATTCTGGTAAATATAAACTTAGAAGTGCCTGTGGTTCAGAGGGATGGCTCAGTAGGTAAAGGAGCTTGTGTCAACCCTGGTGACCTGATCTCAGTTTGAGGACCCACATGCTAAAAGGAGAGGATCCAACTCCTGCCAGTTGTCCTCTGACTTCCACATGCATCCCATGGCACATACAGACACCAAATAAATAAATTTAAAAAATAATGAGTGTGTGCCCATCTCCCACTCCTCACAGGAAATGACATCTCCAGCTTCTTCAGGAGATGCTCAGATGCCATCAAAAATGCCTTCCTTTCTCCGTGAAGGTCTGGCTTTAACCAGTTGTATGGAGAAGATGTTGCCCGTAAGATCAAAAGCAGCAAGTACTTAAAGACCAAAGCTGTGACTGAAACTGAAACAGGAATTCCATCTCGACTACAGTTACAGAGGGTGGAGAGGCGGTAACTTGTGTTCAAATACGACAGAACTAACAAGAACAGATAGTAACAGGGGAAGGGTCTACTTAGATGGCTGTACTCTACAAAAATATTCGTCAAACATGAAAAAGAGAAGGCTTGTCCATATGGACAAAAGGTAATGGAGTTGATGATATTATGGCACAGATGGTTCCAGATATAGAAATGGATCTGCACAAGGAAAGAGGTAATGGTAACTACACAAAAAATAGATTTTAAAATTAGTATTATTACTTTAATCTTCTTAATAGATCACTGGCTATTTCAAAAGGACACATTATGAGACATCTAGAATGTTCTGTATGGAGAACTGAAGGAGCCTACTGTTACGATTTCAGCCAAACCAACATGGCTGACACTTCCGGGTTCCAGGGCCCCGCATGTGCGGACAAGCCCTCAGGCCTGACCCACATGCTGGATAGTTGCATCACCTATGTATGACGCAGCTACGTGAGCCTGTATGACATAGCCACGTCATCCCCCTGTGCGTATGCATTAGGCAGCCTTTAAAAGCTGGCCGTGCTATCTTCAGCTCTCTCTCTGCACACTGACCTCACCAGGCCTGTACATCCCCCCAATAAGCTCCTAAGAGGGTTTGTTGTGTGTTTCGTGTTTCCTTCTCACTCATGCCAGATAATTTCAGCTACACTGTGATAACAGCATGCTTAGAGTTCTGTTGTGGTGAAGAGACACCGTGACCACAGCAACTCTTAGAAAGAAAAGCATTTCACTGGAGCTTGCTTAGTCCATTATCATCATGGCAGGGAGCATGGTGGCATGTCGGCAGACATGGTGCTGGAGAAGGAGCTGAGAGTTCTACATCTGGATACACAGCAGTAGGAAGAAAAATGCACAGGGGGTCTGGCTTGGGCTTCTGATACCTCAAAGCCCACCTCCAGTGACACACTTCCTCCAATAAGGACAAACCTGCTCCACAAGGCCACTCCTCCTAATCCACCTCAAATAATGTCACTTTCTGATGACTAAGCATTCAGATACATGGGGGCCATTCTTACTGACACCAACACATTCCACTTTCTGGCCCCTACAGGCTTGTAACCATATCATAACAGAGAAATACTTTCAGTGCAGCTTCAAAAGTCCCATGGTCTATCACAGTCTCAACACTGCCTAAACATTCAAAGTCTCTTTAGAGACTCATGGAAATCCTCTTTAAGATCAAAATTAAAAAGCAGATTGCATGCTTCCAACATACAATGGCACAGGGTGTGCACTGCCATTCCAAAAGGGAGGAAAGGAGGGTAGTGAGGAAACACTGGACCAAAGCAAGACCAAAAACCATCTGCGCAAACTCAAAATTCTGCTTCTGATGTCTGATGTCAAAGCTCTCTTCAGATCTCCAACTCCTTTCAGCTTTGTTGGCTGCAGCGCGCTTCTCTCTTCTGTGAAGGTTCCACTCCCTCAGCAAGGTAGCACATAGCTCTGGCATCTCTAACATCTTGGGGGCTCCAAGGATTTCCAGGCTACAACTTCATAGCTTCACGTAATGACCCCTCTGAGCTTCCATACAGAGATCCATGCCAGCCTCAGTGGCTTTCCTTAGCTGCAGGGAGATTCCACAAGGATTCTTGTATCCCTGACTCTAAAGCCAGAGCCCGGTGACTGAAGGGCTTGCAGAGGTTGGAACATGGCCCCTTTGTTCAGTTTCATCTGCATTGCTTTTCTGTTGTTAAGGATTTCCTTTACTGCTCAAAGCTTTCCTTTTTATTCCTTCACAAGTTGGAAGTTTAGCTGGGTGAGGCCCTCCCTTCAGGCAGGGCAGGCTTTCCTGTTTCTAATCACGGCATCTATGGCAGTGTGTTGTCCTTTGAACAGTTTTCCTGTGAGGCCTCTCCTTACCTGTTCTAATGTGTGCTGACCACTTGCTGGGGTGCTGCATCCATTTGTGGTTTTGACCCCACCCTACTCCTGCTCCCAGTTTCTTTCTTTGAGCACATCTAATAGTGTTTATAAAGGGTAGATTTCCAGTCTTGTTCAGAAATTTTGCTTTCAGAGTTTATTGAAAGTTTGGCTAGACATCTAATTTTTGGTTCAAAATCATTTTCACTCTGAATCTTGAAATTCCACTGCATTTTCCTCTATGTTAAAATGATTTCTTTTTAGCATACTTTTCCACTTTCTTCGGGGATTTTCTGTTTGCATTTATTTTACATTCTGCTATTTACCGTTGTCGCAGTGATGCAGGCTAGCTTTTTCATTCATCTGCCCCCTCAAAAGTGTTTTCTATATTTTTAGAGTGCCTGAAGGCTGAGAGTCTGAAAATCATCAATTCGACTCTCCTGGAAGTCACCTTCTGGGTGGCAACGAGAAGATGAGATGACCTTAGATGAATGAATGAGGGAAAGCGTGAAGTGTTAGCGGAGGGGACTTTTCTGAGGTGACACTTAAGCAGAGTCATGAATGCTAAGGACCCATGAAGGGATATGTTGGTAAACACTAGAAAAAGCAAAACACAACCAAAGGGTTAAGGTGGGAATGAACAGAGTGTTTGGGACAGAAGTGAGCCAAGTGGCTGGGGAGCACAGCTAGACGGCAGCAGTAAGGGACACAAAGCCCAAGGAACTGGAGAAGCTGGAGGGGCAGATAATCTGACTGCAGGGTAGAAAGTGAGGCAGGAGAGGCTTCAGGAAGCCACTGCTGTGAACCAGGCCAGCCACAGGAGACCTGGGTTAGTGATCACACCAAAGGTAGGGACATGTTTCTACTGGACATGGCAGGAGAGAAAGTGAATGTGAAGAACCTCAATTTTACGTCTGGCAACTAGGTGAACAGAGGGTCTAATGCAGAAGAGGAAGGCTCGGGGAGAAGCAGAGCTGGGAAGTGCTGTCTGGATATGTCCAGATTGAATTGGATCTGCTGTGAATGCAGGGCAGGTTGAGCATCATCAGTGGGTTGGTGTAGTAGATGCCCTGGTTGGCTGAACATTAGGTAAACACTCTGTGAGGTCCACTGCCCACTGCCCAGAGCCCTTTACTGGAAGATCTTGGTGTCTTCAATTTTAACTTTCTGCTACTGTTTATTTAGCTAACCCCTCCCAATTCTGTCTATTCTTTCCAAAACTTTCCTTGATGGGCGTAAACCTGGATCAATTCATGCTCAGGGTGTTTCCACTTCCCCTTTTCCTCATTTGCTTTTGTTCCATGTCTTAGCTTAAGTTTCTTGACTCCTGTTCTCTATTTATTCATACCTCTTATGGCTGTCTGTTCTTATTTTGTGGCATTAGGACCCACGTAAACCCTTGTAAATTACTCTTTTCCTGCAGTGTCTGAGCAATTCTATTTGTCTTAGTCCTTCTCTTGGTACTAGTTTTCCATTTTAAGTCAGAAGGCATGGGACTCGGCTTATCTTTCTAGAAAAGTACTTCTGGGCACATGTTTGGGATGCTGTCCATGTAGGTGTGCTGTCTTCTGATCGTCTAAGTTGGGAAACTGAGGAAGGATGTGGAGTGTGTTCATGAGCTGCAAAAGTGGGAACTGGCAGGCAGGCAGGCAGGCAGGCAGGCAGGCAGGCAGGCAGGCAGGCTGATATTAAATGGTTTTCAGCTTCGTGAGGTGCAAACTCTTCCAACAGAAAATCAATGACTGATCGACAGCTACTCTCATGACTTCCTGTGTCCTCAAAGACACAATAGCTCAGAGCTAGAAACTCACCTGGTTTGGTTTTTCAAGAGATGGGGACTCCACTTCCATGAGAAAAACTGTGCTTCTGGGGGTCCCTCAACGGTGCTAATTCTGCATTTTAGCTGTGCCTGGTGCTTTATGCCTATAATCCCAGAAATGAAGAGGTTGAGGCATAAGAATCACTGTGAGTTCAAAACCAGTCTGGGCTACATAGAGAGTTCCAGGTCAGGCCAGCCTCAGCAGTCAACACACACGCAAAATTAAAACCAATAAACTATCTATAAATCTTTAAGTCAATTTTATGAAATTTCTACTAATGGTATAAACTTTCAGAAACTACCAACTATGGGAAAGTTCCTACTAAGCTGAATTTGGTAGGAGGAAAGTCTACTGAGAGCTTCCTTTTCCAGCAGGGGAAATCATGAACATGGATCTTGAAATGGGGACAATGACACATAAAAGAGTACCTTTGGTGAAGGTTGCCATTCCTGGGGCCGTGCTTTTATCTACAGAGAATAAGAAGGAAGAGCAATCCTTTGATGGTGTTAGGACAGTGTGTGCAGATCTTTGTGCTTTTTTTTTTTTTACTCCTATAGCCACCATTGGGTTGTGACATTTACTAATATGAAAAATCAAGATGAATGGTGAGGGGAAGGCTGAGTAAGGTGAGGCTGACTGAGTGAGCAAGATAGACCACTGCCATGCAGGTAACTCTCCCGACCACAGTTTGTGAGGCCACTGCCATTGCTGAAGTCAGCAGGGATGTCCTCCAGGACACTGTAGGAGGAGGGCACAGTCCCAGTCGGTGGCGCTGTCTCAGGATCTGCACCCGCGCTGTGCAGCTGTGCAGCTGTCATAGATGTGCTGTCCTCATTCGTTATTTAAAGCCTAAATAAAAATGAAGGCTAGCAGGCACTCGGAATTAATTAGCTTCTCTGTCAGCTGCCATCTGAGAATTAGGTGTTCTCTAGAGCCAGGAAATTCTAACGGATATTCCTCCACGTGGTGTCAGGCTGGATTAAAGGAAATGTTGTGGGGGAGATGAAGTGCTACGCCTCCTTATTGCTTCGGTCGCTTCCAGATAACCTCCGTTCATGATGGCAAATGGGCCATAAATTCCTTTCACAATAACAATCCAGATAAATAGGCTGCAGAACCCACGCGGGCGGTTGGGATCTCCTCTATAGGCCGCTTGTTTACTGTTTATTGAAGGGTGTCTGGGCTTTGCCTTTGAGAGATTTTTAAGTACAGGGTTGGTCTATATTTCTCAAGGAATTCCCCAAACTGAGCTTGTCCAATTCAAATCAAATCAGTTCAGGTCAAGCAGGCTTTGAGTGTCTGTGTAGCATTAAGAGGTTACAGGGCCATGGGGTTCTGGACCCCAAAAGAACATCTAGCACAGGAGCAATGGCATGAAGGAAGAATTGCAGGAGAGTTGGGAACCCTGAGCTCTGACTCCACCCTTCCCGAGCCAGGCTGCATGCATTGGACCCTGGTTTGCTGAGCTGTTGGCTTGCCTGCACGCACTACCATGCTGACTCCTCCAGAGAGAGTAGGAGCAGCCACTGTGAAGCAGAGCAAACTGCCTTCTACCATCACAAGAGATGAGGGTTTTTCCAGCATCCAGTAGGCAACAGGTCCACAGTCAAAATGGCTGGCAGGAAGAAGATGTCTGAGCATTCCTAAGTGAAGTGTCACTTACGTTAGGCTGAAGATAAAGTAAACAGTGCACACATGTTGAGGTAAAGGCACACTGAGTTGCAGACTTTGTCATAGTAACTGAACTTCAAAGTCAAAAAGCCCAAATTAGGTGACACCTATATGTCTTAAAAATCAATAAAAAAAAAAGTTTGGTGGTGTCTTAGGGTTTTTATTGCTATGAAGAGACAGCATGAACTGTGGAAACTCTTTTTTTTTAAAAAAAGATTTATTTATTTTTTTTAAAACAATATTTTCTCATTTTACATACCAATTCTAGTTCCCTCTCCCTCCCCTCCTCCTGCTACCTCCACCTTCTACCCTCCCCACACCCCAGTCACTCCTCAGAGAGGGTAAGGTTTTCCATAGGGAATCAACAAAGTCTAGCACATTGCTTTGAGGCAGGACCATGGCCTTCCTTCCTATATCTAGGCTGAGCAAGGCCTCCCTCCAAAGAAAATGGGCTCCAAAAAGCCAGTTTTGGATAATCCTGGTCCCACTGCCAGTGGCCCCGCAGACCTGTCCTAGCCACACAACTATCACCCACATTTAGAGGGCCTAATTTGGGCCTATGCAGGTTTCCCCACTGTCAGTCCAGAGTCAGTGAGCTCCCACTAGCTCAGGTCAGCTGTTTCAGTGGGCATCCCCATCATGGGCTTGACCCCTTTGCTCATATTCTCACTCCTCCCACTCTTTGACTGGACTCTGGGAGCTCGGCCCAGTGCTTAGCTGTGGATCTCTGCATCTGCTTCCATCAGTTGCTGGATGAAGGTTCTATGATGACAATTAAGGTAGTTATCAATCTGATTACAGGGGAAGGCCAGTTCAGGTACGCCCTCCATTACAGCTTAGGGTCTTAGCTGGGGTCATCCTTGTCAATTCCTGGGAATTTCCCTAGTGCCAGGTTTCTTGCTAGTACCATAATGGCTCCCTCAATCAAGATATCTCTTTCCTTGCTTTTCCTCTCTGTCCTTCCCACATCCTGACCATCTAGTTCCCTCATGTTCGCCTCCCCTCTTTCCTTCTCACCTTTACCCTTCCTTCTCCCTCCCCTTATGCTCCCAATTTCCTCAGGAGTTCTTACCTATTTCCCCTTCTCAGGGGTATCTACACCATGGGAACTCTTATACAAAAAACACATTTAATAGGGATGGCTTAGAGTTACATAAGTTCAATGTATTATCACTATGGTGGGGAGCATGGCAGCACACAGGCAGATATGAGACAGAGGAATAGCTGAGATTCCTACATCTTGCAGGAAACAGGAAGTCAATTGACTGCCACACTGAGGGAGGCTTGAGCAAAAGAGACCTTGAAGCCCCCACAGTGACACACTTCCTCCCACAAGGCCACATCTCCTAATAGTGCCTCCCTTTGAGGGCCATTTTCTTTTAGACTCCACATTCCACTCCCTGGTCTCCAAAGGCTTGTCATAATGCATAATAGCCAAATCATAAGGCAAAAATGCATTTAGTTCAATCTCAAAAGTCCCCAAAGTTTATCACAGTCTAAAACTAATTTCAAAGTCTCTTCTGAATCACATGGCTGAAGCTGCCAAGTCCTGCTGCCTGCTAGGGCTGGATCATGCCCCCCTGTTCAGCTCCTCCATCTTCCCCAGCTTTCTGGTTTCTGTGGTTTCCTTCACTAACTAAGCTTGGATATCCTGAAACTTGTTCTGTAGACCAGGCTGCTCTCAGGCTTGGAGATCCACCAGCCTCTGCCTCCAAGTGCCGGCATTAAAGGTTTGCCCCAGCACATTGGTCTCTAAGATTTTCTTTAGCTTCTTTCCACAAGTTAGAAACTGAGCTGGGTGGGACCTTGCCCTGCAGTCACCACGCCCTTTGTCCCATTTCTTAATCTGTTTATCTCCTTGAACACAGGATTTAGATCCATTCCACTTCCTGGTGCTCTTTTTCTCCTCAAAATTTACGTTTTGTAATTTACCCTGCTCAGCTTGCTCATTTTCATTATAAATCTTCATTAAAGTCACCACTTAAATCCACACAACACAGTCTATACTAGGTTGTTTTGATATTTCTTCTGATAATGTTATTAATTCAAAACTCTTCACTTTAGCCTCAGGCAGACATTTTGGACAAAAGCAGCCACTTTCTTTACCAAAATATCACAAGAACAATCTGTAGGCAACATACTAATATTCTTCTCCTTTGAAATCTCTGGAGTGAACACCCTATAGTTCAAAATATAGTGCATTCTCAGTGCCACTATCTTCCATGCTCCTACTAGTATGACCCATCAGTCAGGGCTTAGCATTCTACTGCTTTTGAAACTAAAAGTACCAAAATTTCAATTCCTCCAAAGAAACATATGGTCACGTCTATCATAGCAATACCCCAGTCCCTGGTACCAACTTCTGCCTTAGGGTTTTTTTTTTTTTCTGTGAGGAGACACCACGACCATGGAAACTCTTACAAAGAAAACACTTAATTGGGGTGGCTTACAGTTTTTGAGGTTCAGTCCGTTACCATTATGGTGGAAGCATGGTGGCACGCAGGCAGATATGGTACTGGAGGGATAGCTGAGAGTGCTATGTCTTGCAGGCCACAGGAAGTCATGAAGTTGACTGATAGATACTAAGGGAAGCTTGAGCAAAAGAGACCCCAAAGCCCGCCCCCACAGTGACACACTTCCTCCAACAAGGCCACACCTCCTAATAGTGCCACTCCCTTTGGGGGTCATTTTCTTTCAAGTCAGCACAATGGTTAATTTTAATTGTGAACTTATGTTGATTGAGAGATGTCTAGGGACTGGGGGAGCCTGCCCTAGGTGTCTTCAAGGCTGTCTGCAGAGATAATTAGACCATGAGACTCTCTGTCTAAAGTTAGATAACAAGAAGGCATTTTGGAAGGTAGGGCCTGTTTGGAGGAAGTAGACAATGTGTCTTTTCCTGGCCCCATGCAGTAAGCGTGACTCTATGATCTCTCTGTGTTTCTCTTATTTCACTTGGCATAGTGTCCATATTGCTGCAAATGAGAGGATTTCATATTTTTATGATTAATATTCTACTTTGTATTTTGTAACCAGGGTTTTTCATCAGGACCACCAGCAAGCTCCCAAATAAACACACAGAGACTTAATATTAATTATAAATGGTTGGTTGATAGCTTAGGCTTGCTATTAACTAGCTCTTACAACTTAAATTAACCCATATTTCTTATCTATACTCTCCCACATGGTGGTGCCTTTTCTTCAAAAGGGCATATTCATCTCCACATCTCCTAGCAACTCTGCCTTCTTCTATACCATCCTCTCTTTCTGTCTGCAAGACCCACCTAACCTCTTCATGCCTAGCTATTGGCCAGTTCGCTCTTTATTAATATACATATTCACAGTATATCAAAAGATTGCTTCACAGCAGCATTTGTACACCACATTTTCCTTATCCACTCTTCAAAGGACACCTTAGTTGATTTCCTATTTTTGTGGCATATTGATTTTATTTCCTTGGATATATATTCAATAGTGGAAGGGATCAATAGTTCTATATCTAAATTTTTGAGGAACCACCGTGTCTAATGTGATCACTGCACCAATTTACACTTGCCACCACTGTGTGACTAGTTTCCCTTCTCTGCACCCTCACCAGCATGTGTCATCTTTGGCCTTATTGATGACAAATGTTCTGACTGGGTTGTGCTGCAGTTCTGACTTGCATTTCCTTGATGACAAATGGCATTTAGAATTACATTCGTTTTGGTCATTTATCTTTTCTTCAAGCAATGTCTATTCAGTTCATTTGTTTGCTTACAAATCTTATTTTTGTTGTGTTTTCTAAGTAGTTTCTATATTTTGGATATCAACCCCTTTCCTGGATGCTTATTTTACAGATACTACTCTTTGCTGACAGAATTCTACTGTCCACCTTGCTGTGGGGGTCATAACCAAAACGAAATACCTGAAACTGGCGCCCTCACAACCATGCTTTCTTTGGTGGTTTCATTTTCAGGAATTTGAATCATTTTAAGTGAATGGTAGGGGTAATTTCCCCAGTGTATGCTTTGGGTGTCTTTGTCAATGTCCAATTTGTGTGAGGCATGGTTTACTCTGGGTCTCTCCTGTCCTGTGGGCATGTACACTGGGTTTTCTGCAGTGCTGTGGATGTTATATGTTTGTGGTTAGGTATGCTACCAGCTCTCTTTGTTTGGTTGCCTTGGTTAGTTTGGGTCCTTTGTTCTTCTTAACTTGATTAGTGATATAAATCTAAACACACTTACTATTCATCATGGCTCTTTCTGAAGTCTCCTATCGACTCAAACCAATGATTTGGCTTTACAACAACTGTAAGACCAGAGGAGGCTGGGTGAGGAGGGAATGGGCAGGAATATTTGAAATGGAATGTCCTTCTGTATATGTGTTGCTCTTATGGGTTAATGAATAAAGCTTTTTCAGCCAATGGCTTAGCAGAGTAAAGCCAGGTGGAAAATCTGAGCAGAGATACAGAGAAAAAGAAAGCAGAGTCAGGTCAGATGCCATCCAGTTGCAGAGGAAATGAGACATAAAGAAAATGAGGTAACACTACGGTCACATGGCAATACATAGAAAGGGGTTAATTTAAGATGTAAGAGCTAGCTAGAAATATGCCTGGGCCCTCAACCAAACAGTGTTATAATTAATACAGCTTCTGTGTGATCATTTGGGTCTGGGTGGCTGGGAAACAAAGGCATGGACACTGTCTACAAATGGTGTCCAAACGTTTGGCAACAATTTCCACATAACGTCTGAGAAAGCTTTAGGAGAGTCAAGCACAGCTACTCAGTAACTGTCTTTTCTCTGGTAGGCTCTGTTTTCTGGCAGTGAGCAGAGGCACGGCTCATTTAAGAAAGGCTTCCTGACTCAGCATTTGCAGAAAAAACCTCACAACTCTTTTAAGAGGCTTTGCCACCAAACACTTAAATGGTGTTTATGAGGAGCCAGCATCAGGCTTTTTGGTGGTGGCATGGACCTAGAAAATCCACAGCATCGTGGCAATAAATCTCCCACCAGGACCCTGGCTCTGGGCAGGACCTCCACCATGAAACTAGACTCTCAGAAATCTAAGGAATGGGGTAGAGCCAGCTGCCAAAGCTGTAGCTTTAATCCTAGCCATGCTGCTTAGAAGATTTAAGACTCATATGCTCAGAAAAAGATAGAGATACACAGTAAAGACAGATTCAGATGGGAAAAAAAACCTCTAAATGGTTTAGAGTGTGCTTAAAAAAATATATATAGGCTTTGGAGAGAAAAGAAAAAGGAGAAACTCCTTTAAAAAAAAAGAAATAGGGCTGGAGAGATGGCTCAGTGGTTAAGAGCACTGCCTGCTCTTCCAAAGGTCCTGAATTCAATTTCCAGCAACCACATAGTATCTCACAACCATCTGTAATGATATCTGGTGCCCTCTTCTGGCCTGCAGGCATACATGCAGACAGAATACTGAGAATACTATATACATAATAAATAAATAAATCTTTAAAAAAAAAGAAATAGAGTAGTCGGGTATGGCAGCACACAGCACTTGAGAGGCAGAGGCAGATGAGTCTATGTGAGTTCAAGGCCAGCAAGGTCTACAGAGTGAGATCCAGGATAGCCAAAGATACACAGAGAAACCCTCTCTCAAAAAACCAAAAATTAAAAAATAAAACCAAAAGAAATAAAAGTAAAATAAAAAGCCATGTAAAGATCAAAAATAAACTAAAATTCTGGATTATGTATATTATTTTGTATTCTTTGAGTTTTTTGACTGTGAATGAGCTAACTACAGAGATACATTTCATTGTATAGGCTGCTAAGCTAAACCAACATATATTTTAAAGGTATCTTGACTCCAAAATTAAAGTCTAAGGACATGTTACTTTGGAAAAGCAGTTCTGCTTTTGTTTCAACAGAGAATAGAAGCCGTGGATTCCTTACCAGATAACATGGTTTGATCAAACAAGACTCCCTGAAGTGATGGCCCAGGTGGTCCAACATCCACAACAGTTTCAGGACTGCTGTCTAAGCTGTACCAACCACAGAGGATACCCCATGAAAGTCCTGGTTAACAGCACCCCAAACAGCAGGAAGTAGTCTTAAACACTATGCCCAAATTTCCAAATATTGTTGATAAATATTTGTTTCCAGTTAAGGGACTGATTATAAAAGGTTAATGGTGACAGCCAAGGTTTAAAGACACAAAAATGGGGTATGATAGAGAAGTGAGTACTTCACCTTAATATGGACTTTCGGTTACTGATACAAATTAAGGTCAATTTTGTTATATATGTATTTCTACTCTTGTTTAAGGTATTATATTTATACAGCTCATTTAAAAATGTAATGTATAATTAAAATTATGGTTTAATAGATAGTCATCTATAATAGTCAAACTATAATAATGTTAGGATTTCTAAATGTTGGTATGAGCTTACTCACACTAATAATAAGACTGAGTAATAGAGTGAATACTTGTGAGTTATTATTTATACACAATTACATTGGTATAGATTCTTGTATATTGATATAAAGTTAAATTATATTAAATATTGTTGCATGCATGCTTCTACCTCTGTTTAAAACATTTTTTACATATTGATATATACTTATCATATTACAGTGTACATTTCTACCTCTAATCAAGATACTTATACATTGTTTACATTTGGAGGTCATTGTCCTCATTTATTGCACAGTTGTTTATTGTCTTAGCCTTTACGTTATATAGGTATTAAGAATTATAGATCAATAGTCATCTATGTTTGTCATACTTATAGTTAGACTAATCAGGTTCTTTAGATACATAGAGATTATATTCTGTATAGATAGATAATCTTCAACCACTTCGAAGAGCTGTAGAAAATGGCATTAAATAACTTAGAGTTCTGTTGAAGTGAGACACGATTGCTCCTGCCAACACCGATCTATTTCCGAGAGAATGTTGAGCACTGAAGACACTCCACTTGGAGCTTGTTTTCTTCTTGGCAAAACTGGTCTTTGGTCGAGGAATTGCCCATACCTCAACCACTGACAAAATACATAGTATCTGGAAATGGATAAGCAGAATTGTCAAACCTTGCTAAGACAGGGTAAGACAGTTTTGAAAAATTTCTTGCCTTTGAAAATAGTCTGTCAGTTATTATAGGCCTTAGCCAAAGTTGGTTGCTTCAACGTTGCAAATGTGATTTTGGGTGATTGTCCAGGTAGCCAGTTGTCTCTTTGATTTGTTGCATGTTTTAGAAGTTGCTTGATTGCATTTCCTACTCACTCAGGTAACATTATTTACCTTCTTGGATCTTCAATGGGGTTGAAGACTAGATAAGTGTAGTTACTTTCCTCTCACGACTTGGCCAAGTTATTTATTATACAAGACTTAAGCTAGTTAGAATAGGGTATTTGTTCTTATTGTATGTAAATTTGTACTAGGTTTAGAACTCTTATTTAAACAAAATGGGGAGGTGCTGCAGGAAAGGTTACAGCTTGTAATTACCCACCTACTGGGGCGTGGCCTCTTACACTATATACCCGGATGCCGCTGCAGAGTCTGCCCCTTCTCTCCTTTCCCCTGGTTTCCATTTGCTCGTTTGGATTGTTTGGATCCCATCTTCATCTACTGTTCAAACAGAGAATCCTGATTTGTAAGTTTTCCCCATAAATAAGTAACTATCTCTCAGTTATGAGCTAGTGTGGGATTTCTTTTAAGTGTCTGATTATTCTGCCATCAAGTTCAGATGGATAGGTATTCTTCAGACCTTTCAATGACCTAGAGAATATGTCATTTAAAATGTTTTAAGGACTTAGACTTTTCTCAACAGTGAGACATGTCTGCTTCTGATAGCACCAATTACTTCAGAGAGTTTAATAGGCATAAAAGAAACTCATTATGGAATTTGCGTTCAATGTGACAAGGCTAGTAATTTGGGCATGAAATTGATTTTGCCTGAACTGCTTGATGGTATGCTGTATACACTGCACATGCAGGACCCACAGAGAAATGACTGCTAAACTTGCCAAAAGAAGGTGAGACAGTCAGGGTTCCTGCTTCATGAAAGAAACTGCCAGAGATGCTGCAGGACACAGATGAAAGAGACAAACAAACTGTCAATATAGGTGAAACAGTCTTTAAAATTTCCTGCTTCATGGAAAAGTCTGCCAGATACTATGGGGCTGTAGACTGAAGATGGATGCCCCAACATTACAGAACTTTGGTTGGCTGTCCAGACAGTGAGATGGCTCCATCAATTTTAGACTTTTGGAAGTTGCTTACAATGCACTTTCTGTTTACTTAGGTAATTTTATATCCTTCTGGGGTCTTTTATGGAATTGAAGACAGATAGTTATAGGTTTTCTTAGTTATAATAAAAAATAAAATAGATACAAAACTTTAGATTCACAAAGATAGATAATAGAATATTTTCTTTAATTTTTGCCTAATATAAATAGACTAAATATTGTAACTATAATTCTTGCTTGATAACTGTTTTGTTATGTGTAATTTTACTATGTTAAAGTTAAAACTCTCCTTTATATTTAGATAGAAAAGGGGAGATTATGTGGGAAGTCTGTTGGCAGAGGCTGCTTGTGTTTTCCAGCTGCCCAGACCCAAAATAATCACACAGAAACTGTATTAATTACAATAATGTTTGGTCAATAGCTAAGCTTCTTTCTAGCTAGCTCTAACAAATTAAATTAACCCTTTTCTATTATTCTGTGTGTTACCACGAGGCTCATGCTTTATCAGCAAGGTTCCAGGGTGTCTATCTCCTTTGGTGGTTACATGGTTTCTCCCTTACTCCGCCTAGTCCCTCTATATATCAGATTCCCTTCCTGGCTATATTGTGCCCTGCTATAGGCCCAAAGTAGGTTCTTTATTAACCAATGGTAAAAAAACATATTCATAGCATACAGAGGGAATCCCACATCACCTCCCTTTTTCTGTCTAAATGAAAAGGAAGGTTTAAAATTTAACATAGTAAAATTACATATAACAAAACAGTTATCAAGCAAGAATTATAGTTACAATATTTTTTTTACCCAAAACAATCTTTTTTTTCATGGTATTTATTGAACTCTACATTTTTCTCTGCTCCCCTCCCTGCCTCTCTCCTCCCCCCTTCAATCCTCCCCCAAGGTCCCTATGCTCCCAATTTACTCAGGAGATCTTGTCTTTTTATACTTTCTACTTCCCATGTAGATTAGATCTATGTAAGTCTCTCCTAGTATCTGTATTGTTGTCTAAGTTCTCTGGGATTGTGGTTTGTAGGCTGATTTTCTTTACTTTAAGTTTAAAAACCACCTATGAGTGAGTACATGTAATAATTGCCTTTCTGTGTCTGGGTTACCTCACTCAAAATAATGCTTTCTAGCTCCATTCATTTTCCTGCAAAATTCAAGCTGTCGTTATTTTTTTCTGCTGTGTAGTACTCCATTGTGTAAATGTACCACATTTTTTTTATGCATTCTTCGATCGAGGGGCATTTAGGTTGTTTCCAGTTTCTGTCTATGACAAACAAAGCTGCTATGAACATAGTTGAGCACATGTCCTTGTGGCACAATTGAGCATCCCTTGGATATATACCCAAAAGTGGTATTACTGGGTATTGAGGAAGGTTCTTTCCTAATTTTCTGAGAAATCGCCACACTGACATCCATAGTACCAGCTTGCATTCCCATCAGCAATGCAGAAGTGTTCCCTTTTCCCCACAACCTCTCCAGCATAAGTTGTTATCAGTGTTTTTGATCTTGGCCATTCTTACACGTGTTAGATGGAATCTCAGAATTGTTTTGATTTGCATTTCTCTGATGACTAAGGATGTTGAACATTTCCTTAAGTGTCTTTCAGCCATTTTAGATTCCTCTGATGAGAGTTCTCTGTTTAGGTCTATACTCCATTTTTTTATTGGATTATGTGATCTTTTGGTGTCCAATTTCTTGAGTTCTTTGTATATTTTGGAGATCAGACCTCTGTCTGATGTGGGGTAGTGAAGATCTTTTCCCATTCTGTAGGCTGTCGTTTTGTCTTGTTGACCATGTCCTTTGCTTTACAGAAGCTTTTCAGTTTCAGGAGGTTCCATTTATTGTTTCTCTCAGTGTCTGTGCTGATAGGGTTCTATTTAGGAAGTGGTTCCCTGTGCCAATGCATTCAAGTGTACTTCCCACTTTTTCTTCTATAAGGTTCAGCGTGGCTGGCTTTATAGTGAGGTCTTTGATCCATTTGGATTTCAGTTATCTGCATGGTGATAGATATGGGTCTATTTTCATTTTTCTACATGTTGATATCCAGTTATGCCAGCACCACTTGTTGAATATGCTTTCTTTTTTCCATTTGATATTTTTTGCTTCTTTATCAAATATCAGGTGTTCGAAGGTGTGTGGATTAATATGTGGCTCTTCGATTCAGTTCCATTGGTCCTCCTGTCTGTTCTTATGCCAGTACCAGGCTGTTTTCAGTAGAGTTTGAAGTCAGGGATTGTGATGCCTCCAGAAGTTCATTTGTTGCCCAGGATTGTTTTGGCTATCCTGGGTTTTTTGCTTTTCCTAGTTACAATATTTATATGTACTTTATCTTTTATCATAAATAAGGAAAACTATAACTATCTATTTTTCAACTCCATCAAAGACTCCAGAAGGATATGATATTAACTAAATTAACAGGAAGTGCATTGTAAATAACTTCCAAAACTCTAGAATTGACGGAGACAATCACCCGAAGTTCTTTTGTATCTTGCAGCATCCATCTTCAGCCTACAGGCCCATAGTATCTGGCAGACCTTTCCATGAAGCAGGAAATTTGAAGATGTCTTATGCCTTGTACTGGTAAAGTTCATCAGTTGCTTTTTTCTGTGTTCTGCAAAATGTCTGGCAGTTCTTTCACGAAGCAGGCATCTTGAATGACTGTCTCATCTTCAGGCAAATTTAGCAATCATTTTTCTGTGGGTCCTGCATGTCCAGTTTATACAGCACACCATGAGCAATCTAGGCAAGAACAGTTTCTTGCCCAAATGGCTAACCAACTCCATAAGGAGCCTCTTTGATGCCCATCTTCCTCTTGATGTAGTCTGCTGCTGCCATGAGCACGCATGTCTCATTGTCAAGAAAAGTTGTAATTTCTTAAACATTTTAAATGCCATATTCTGTTAGTCTTTGAAAGGTTTGAAGACTAACTATCCATCTGAAATATATCTCTGTACATCTAGAAAACCTAACAAACATGACTACAAGCTTGTCTATTATAGATGACTATTAACCTGTATTTCTTAATTATACATTATTTTTAAATGAGTTGCACAAACACAATACCTTATAAAATTGACCTTAAATTTATATCAATAAACTAAAATCCATGCGAGTGCAAAGTATTCATGTCTATAGCATATCACCCTTTAAATGTAAACAACATTTATAAAGAATATTTGGGAATTTGGTCATAATTTCCTCCAAACTGCTTCCTGCTTTCTGTTGGGTAAAGTAATTTTGGGGTTCGCACAGACCTTTTAGGGGGTCTTGGTCCATCAAACCACATTAGCCTGGAAGGAATCCACAGGTTGTCAGCTTTTGTGGAAACAAAAGCAGAACCTCTTTTCCAAAGCAATACATCCTTAGACCAAATTGTGACATCAAGATACCTTTAAAGTATATATGTTGGTTTATCTTAGCAGCCCCCAGAATTAAATATCTCTCTGTAATCAGCTCATTCAGTCAAAACATTCAAAGAAAACACAAAAACATACATAATCCAGACTCCTTGTATATATTCCATCTTTATGTGGCTTATTATTCTCGCTCTATTACTTTTTTACAAGTTTAATATTTACTTTATTATCTTTACTTCTTTAATTTATGACTATCTGTACTCTTTTATATTAGAACTGTCTATATTCTTTTTCCTCCCTCTCCCAAGCCTATGTATATTTTTTAAACACACTGCGTCTCATTTAGGAGTCTTTTATGTCTAAATATGTCTTAAATGTGTGTTGAAAAGAGAGGGCCTGCTTTCCATCCCAGCTGCCCTGCTAGCTTAACCCCTGAAATAACCACACAGAAATTGTATTAATTATATTACTGCCTGGCCCATTATATCTAGCCTCTTCTTAGCCAACTCTCACATCCTGATCTAACCCATTTCTACCAATCTGTGCTTACCACAAGGTCTTGGCTTACCGGGAAAGATCCTAACCAGAGTCAGTCTCAGACAGGAGTTTCATGGCATCTGCCACACTGCCCTTCTTCCCAGCATTCTGTTCCATCTACTCCACCTACCTGATTTCTGCCCTATCAAAAGGCCAAGGCAGTTTCTTTATTCAACCAATGAAAGCAACACAAATACAGAAGGACCTCCTACACCATTTCCCCTTTTCTGTTTAAACAAAAAAGAAAGGCTTTCACTTTAACATAGTAAAATTACATATAACAAAATAGTTATCAAGCAAGAATTATAGTCACAATATTTATATCTATTTTATCTTTTATCTTAACAATGGAAAACTATAACTATAACTATCTATCTATTCTTCAACTCTATCAAAGACTTCAGAAGGATATAATATTACCTATGTAAACTGGAAGTAAGCAACTTCCAAAACTCTAGACATGACAGAGACATCTCACTGCCTGTACAGTCACCCAAAGTTCTTCTGTACCATTCATCTTCAGCCTACAGGTCCATAGTATCCAGCAGACTTTTCCATGAAGTCAGAAATTTTAAAGACAGTTCAGTCACTTTCTTTTGTATCCTGCTGAATATCTCGCAAATTTTTTTTTATGAATCAGTAACCCTGAAGGACCATCTCACCTTTAGGCAAGTTCAGCAGTCCTCTCTCTGCAGGTTCTTCGTGTCCAGTTTATGCAACAGTCCAGGCAAGAGCAGTTTCTTGCCTAAATGGCTAACAAACTCCATAAGGACCCTCTTCGATGCCCATCTTCCTCTTGAAGTAGATTGGTGCTGCCAGGAGCAGATGTGTCTCATTGACATGAAAAGCCCTAAGTTATTAAAACATTAAATGCTATATTCTGTAGTCTTTGAAAGATATGAAGAATACCTATTTAACTGAAATATATCTCTATATATCTAGAAAATCTAACTAACATGACTATAAGCTTGACTATTATCGATGATTATCCATTAACAACCTATATTTACTAATTATACATTACATTTTTAAATGAACTACACAACCACAATACCTTAATCAAGAGCAGAAACACATATACATATAACAAGATTGACCTTGAATTTATATCAATAAAGCAAAATCCATACCATTTCAAATTATTCATATCTATATCATATCCCCCTTTAAATGTAAAAGAGCATTTATAAACAATATTTGAGAATATGGACATAGTTATTTCTCTCCAAACTTCTTCCTGCTATATGGGGGCACTGTTAATCAGGTCTTTTGTGGTGTATCCTGTGTGCCTGGTTCATCTCAGTCAGCAGTTGAGTGAAGTAATTTTCTGAAGGTATTCATAATGACCTTTCAGGAGGGCGTGGTCTATCATACCATATTGGCCTAGAAGTAATCCACAGGGTCTCATCCTCTGTGAAAACAAAAGAAGAACCTCTTTTCCAAAGCATATCCTTAGACCAAAATTCTGAAATCATTATACCTTTAGAACATATATGCTGGTTTGGCTTAGCAGCACACACAATGAAATATCTCTCTGCAGTTAGCTCCTTCACAGTCAAAAAATTTAAAGAAAACACAATAAAATCCCTAACCCTGACATTCTGTGAATTTTCCATTTTTACGTGGCTTATTTTTTATTTCCTTTAATCTATGATTATCTGTACTCTGTCTCTTTAAGGACTTTACCCTTTTTTTAAAACATTTTATTTTATGACTCTCCATACTATTTTTCTTTTCTCTCCCAAGCCTACATACACCCATCCAACACCATGACCCATTTAGAGGTCTTTTATGTCTGAATCTGTCCTATTGCATTGTCTGTAATTCTCTACTGTCTTGAAGAGCTTTTAAAATGCTAAGCAGCTTGGTTGCAGCTGCTCTGGATGTTGGCTCTGCCTCTCTCCAATTTCAAAATGGTGAATGTACCATTTCTGCTAGCTCTGGGGCCGCCAGGTAGGAGCAGCACTCAGCATTTTAACTCTGAGAATGAGCGTGCAACACATAAACACTTTTTATCTGAGTTACAGCCAAATCAGCCACGCAGAGCACTGTGCAGCCTGGAAACATCTTTGTATGCCTGTGGAAATCTGCCATGCTCTCCCACCTGCCTAAGCCTGATCCCACCATGTGCCCAGGCAGGGAGTGGAGTGCCATTGGTATGGTCTCACAGTACTTTCTTCTGGATCCCGAGCTGGCACACAAATATCCAGTCCCACAAAAGCCATTGAAATGCTTCATAGCCGGAGTTTGCACTGGCAGCACAGCCCAGGAAGCCCAATCTGTAGTATGAGGCGAGTGGGCTGTGTGTTGAAGGAGAGAGGGCCTGCTTTTCGTCCCAGCCACCCCGCTAGCTTAACCCCCAAAATAACCACACAGAAATTCTATTAATTACATTACTGCCTGGCCCATTATATCTAGCCTCTTCTTGGCCAACTCTCACATCCTGATCTAACCCATTTCTACCAATCTGTGCTTACCACAAGGTCTTGGCTTACCGGGAAAGATCCTAACCAGAGTCAGTCTCAGACAGGAGTTTCATGGCATCTGCCACACTGCCCTTCTTTCTAGCATTCTGTTCCATCTACTCCACCTACCTGATTTCTGCCCTATCAAAAGGCCAAGGCAGTTTCTTTATTCAACCAATGAAAGCAACACAAATACAGAAGGACCTCCTACACCACTGTGTATCTACAATAATTTTCTGACCAGGAGTGCTTTTGAAATGGTAAGCAGCTTGGTCTCAGCGGCCCTGGATGCTGGCTTTGCCTCTCTCTGGCTTTCAATATGGCAGAGGTAGTTTACCACCAGCTCTGGGACCGCTGGGTGGGAGCTGTCCTCACCACCTCAATTCTGGTGGCACTGTGCAGCATATAAACCTTTTTTATCTGAGTAAAAGCTAAATCTGCCATGCAGTGCACGGTGTGGCCTGGAAATATCTCTGTGTATTGTGATGGGAATCTGCCATGTTCTCCTGGTGAACCTTATCTTGCCACCTGCCCAGGCAGGGAGCACTGAGCCATGGCCATGACCTCAGTTATTTTACTCTCAACCCTGAGTGGCCACACAAGCACTGGGACCCGAAGTGGGTGGCAGTCATCAGCTTCAAATGTTTGGGTGCCATTCTGTAGGCAGAGGCAGCTTGTTTGTTTCCCAGCCACCCAGACCCAAAATAATCACACGAAAACCGTATTAATTAAAACCCTGCTTGGCCAATCACTTAGGTATATTCCTAGCTAACTTTTATATCTTAAATTAACCCATTTCTATTAATTAGTGTATTGCTATGTGGCTGTGGCTTACTGGGTAAAGTTCCAGCATCTGTGTCCTTTGGCAGCTACATGACTTCTCCCTGACTCTGCCTATTCTCTCTCTATATCAGATTTCCTGCCTAGCTATATTGTGCCCTGCTATAGGCCCAAAGAAGCTTCTTTATTAACCAATTGTAATAGAACATATTCATAGCATACAGAGGGGAATCCCACATCAGATGTCCTTCTGTATATGTGTTGATTTTATTGGTTAATGAATAAAGCTACTTCTGCCAATGGCTTATCAGAGTAAAACCAGGCAAAAAATCCAAGCAGAGATACAGAGAAAAGAAGGTGGAGTCAGGTCAGACACCATCTAGCTGCAGAGGAAACAAGACATGTTGAAAATGAGGTAATGCAATGCCCACATGGCAATATATAGATTAGTAGAAATGGGTTAATTTAAGATATAGGAGTTAGCTAAAAATATGCCTGAGCCATTGGCCAAACTGTTGTAATTAATATAGTTTCCATGTGATTATTTGTTTCCCAGTCTCTATCTACAAACAAAAGTGCAGTCTCCATCTACAGATCTTGGCATTAAATACCAGCATCAAAAGTATATATTTCCTTTTTATTTGTTTAAAAATCTCTTACTTTCCTTGTCAAGGACAACATCTGTAATGTTCAGTATTTGTTGTGTGTACTTATGTGAGCAAAGCCCTACGTCCACAAGGCCAGTGTCTCTGAAGCTCTTTCCTTGGGTTCTGCCGTGTGAGCAGCTGGACAGAGCACACCTTTTTATGCTCCCTGTTATGGGGGTTCTGCTGCCCCTGGGTATTGGGATATTGTCATTTCATTCTGATGCTCCTGAGACTGCCAATAAAATGTTTTGAATTAGAGGGCGAAGCTAGCTACTAGCTGACCAAATTAACCATAGTGGTTTTGGAGGACTGAGGACAAAAAGAGAAACACAGGAAGTAGAAGGGAAGGGCTTAGAGAGGATCTAGGACTTTTTGGATTGAGGAATAAGAAAGAGGAGGACACTGGTCAATTCTCTGCAGCTTCTCTGATCACTCAGTTCAGGTTTTTATTGATAAAGACTAATTGGATAAATGCATCAACTGGGCCTTTGTGGTAAGTGGGCATTCATGCCTGCTCCTTCCACACATCCTGAGAGGCAGCCAGTGACCCCTGACTATACAAAAGAGAGTTCACAGTGTACAAGCTTCTCAGGTCTCACCTTATCATCACAGGCCCTTCCTGAGCCCAGAGTTCATGCCTGCCAGCATCCATCCCTCCTCTCACACTGCCTTCTTGAATGGGCTCCTTGCTCTCAGGTCATACAGGAGATAGTTGTATAAACCATGGTACATGGAACAAAATTAGCTGTCATTGAAATTCTTTTGTGGGGTCTCTGCTACCACCATGACCAGCAGAGTAAGAGTTCATGAGAGGCAAAAAGACAAGGCAGTTCAATAAATGGTCTTGGTTCAAAGTTGGGGAGTCTGACCCTGAGTCGTTTATTTTAGGCACATTTAGCACAATTGCTGATAATTAACTTAGACCTGTTTGTACAACAAAGCTTAAGATGTGACTACATATTACATGTGACACTGACAAATTCACAATAAAAGTCTAGGGGGATCCAGTGTGGTCTTGGCCACATAGATAGTGCATAGGTCCCCAAGTTCTTAGCCACATCACTCCCAGCCCTCTACACAGGTGAGGAACGCGCTTGTGTGTTTAACATTCCTGTTTGTGAGCAAAACGACCTCCATGCTTCCCAGATCCTCTAAGCAGCAAATCTAGGTCACCTACTGGAGGCTGATTTTCCTTTTTTTTTCTTTTTCTTTTTTCTTCTTCTTTTGCTTTTTTTGAAACAGGGTTTCTCTCTGTAGCTTTGGTGCCTGTCCTGGAACTAGCTCTGTACACCAGGCCTGATTTCCCTTTTATAGGGAAGAGTTCAGTCTCCCCCCAGTATCACATTGGGTTAACAGGCTGTTTTCCAGGTGACTTGGAGCATGTTCAAGGGAGACAAACAATGAGGAGGTACAGACAGATCTTCCTTATGTGGGGGGAGGGATGCAGAGACACCAAGGATCCTTCACTATAGGGACCTAGATTAAACTCAGATTCCTCCAGCATTCCAACTGACTCAATGACATCACCTGGCGGGGTATATGTAAGGAATCAGCACTTGGCTGTGTGTCCAAGCCTCCCACAAGACAGATTGGTATGGTATGTAATTTGTGTCAGGGACATCCCTTCTGGACTCCCAGGACACAATGTTCCTGGGCACCAGACTGGGTTTTCTTTCTCTCACGAGGTTAGTGGGTATCCTAAATTATTCTTGGACGAAGTGGACTCTTCCTGTATTGTTCTTTCCATTGGGTGACAGTGAGGGCTTTGAACAGAGATCTCTTCTTGGCTGAAAATGCCCTTTAAGCCACACAGCCACTAAACTCTGCTGCATCCCATGCCACTCAATAACATTTAGGTCACTTTCATTTTTTAAAGTGTTATTTTATGTGTATGGGTTTAAATGCGTATGTCTGTGCACCACGTATGTGCAGTGGCCTGTCGAGGCCAGAGGAGACTGTTGGGTCTTCTGGTACTGGAATCACAGGTAGATATTAGCCACCATTTGGGTGTCTCTGGAAGAATAGTTGTGCTCAGAACCTTGCCCTGTAGACACTTTCTTAGGGAATTATTTGGATTTTTAATAGAAAGTATTGACTCATGGGCAGACCATACCATGGATGAGTCTGAAGGGCACCATCAACACCTAGAGTACATTCTATACAGTAGGGTAGGGCAGAAGGTTCCAAAATCAGAAGGGATTGTCTCCAAGATGAACGAATTTCTCCCGATCCTTTTTGTAGTCCAGTGTGTGATGCAGGCAGATGGCTAACAGTCCTCTGTGGTGGCTGTGTCCCTAGGAGGACCGACCCATACCCAGTTCCCTAGGTGATGTTATGGAGAGTGAGACTCTTCTTCTTGGGTCAAACTGCCACTGCCCCTGGTGGGAGCCTCACAGTGGGCTGAGCCCCTAAAACCCCATGTGAAAAACAACAGGAAACCTCCCACTGAGTCCAGGTGAAGGGCAAAAAGACTTTTCTTTAGCTTTTAACACTTCAAAAATCGACTTTTTCTTACCAACATCCTTTTTTTCTTTTTAAAGTTTTATTTATTATTTTTTTGTTTTGTTTTTTTGAGACAGGGTGTAGCCTTGGTTAACCTGGGACTTGTTAGGTAGACCAGGCTGGCTTGCACCACTATATTGGGGTTTTAAATTAAAAATTTTCATTCAATATATTTTGTTCATATTCTTTCCTCTTTCCCACCCCAATGTCAAGACCCCAATGTCAGGATTGAACTGCTGACTGACAGGAGTGTTTGGATCCAAATCACAACTCCTAAGCTTACATGGATTTTTTGGTTTACAAAGAGATGAAAGTTTTAGATATATGAGCATGAGCATTGTCTGACTGAAATCCTCACCATAGAAAAGCAGTGAACGATATCTATAAACAGCTGGAACAGGAACACAGCTGGAGTAACTCAGGCCTTGGAGCCAGAGCCAACACCTGAGAACCCAAAGGATGGTTCTGGGTTAAACACTCTTTCCTCTGTCCAAAGGGCTGGTTGGATATTTATGTATGGACTGGACAGAGTTGTTTTCAGTGTAATATTTAGAAAACAACCAAAGGATTACATTATAGCTTATCAGAACTCCATTGATTAATGTGTTAAAATTCTGAACTTTTAACATTATGTATCATCTTTAAATCTCATTCTTTACACACCCTAAATCATTTCCTCAGACCTTTACAGCTTGTATATATATATTGTTGTTGTTTTTGTTTTTGTTTTGTTTTTTGAGACAGGGTTTCTTTGTATAGGCTTTTTGGTGCCTATCCTGGAACTAGCTCTTGTAGACCAGACTGGCCTCAAACTCAGAGATCCACCTGCTTCTGCCTCCCAAGTGCTGGGATTAAAGGCATGTGTCACCACTGCCTGGCACACTTACATAGGTTAAATCATTTTCTTAGACCCTCACAACTTACATAAGCTTACATCCTCAGTCCTTTACAACTCACATTTATACACCTTAAATCATTTCCTTACTTATATAAACTTTAAACTTTTGTTCCTCTATCCAGTTATTTATCATAAGAAATAGATAGTTGATTACTGAGAGCAGTCACTGAAAAGCAATTCTTTTAAATAAATAGTAAAAAGTAAATTTTTAGTTACCTGAGTTTGTTTTGTGAGTTTATCTTTTTCAGTGTGAAGCTTGTGGATCCGTGTTTCTCAACAGGACCTGATTTCACATAGGCAATGGGCTGACCAGGCAGCTGCAGCTTTGGGGGAGGAGCTGGTATCCTCACTGCTATAAAACTGACTACAGTTAGTCATCAGTGACACCAGAGATCTGAGAAGCATGAATCTGAGTAGCACATATAAATCCAAATGGCCTCTTTACCAATTAAAATGACAGAGAATTAGCCACTATCTGGATGGCCAGCCTGGGCTACTCCATGGTAGTTTCAACTTTTTTTTTTTTTTTTTTTTGGCAAGGGAGGGAGCAGAGGTCATCAGTCTTTGGTGTTACACAGGGTAGCATTCAAGTCTTTGGCTTGGTGTGGGAGGTCCTTCTGTCTATGTGCTGCTTTCATTGGTTAATGAATAAAGAAACTGCCCTGGCCTGTTGATAGGGCAGAACTTAGGTAGGTGGCGAAGACAGAACTGAATTCTGGATGGAAGAAGGCAGAGCCAGAGAGACACCATGGATCCGCCGCCAGAGTAAGACATGCTGCTGAAACTTAACCAGTAAGCCACTGCCACGTGCCAATACACAGATTAATGGAAATGGGTTAAACTAAGATGTAAGAGTTAGCCAATAAGAAATTAAAGCTAATGGGCCAAGAAGTATTTTAATTAATATAGTTTCTGTGTGGTTATTTTGGTTCTGGACAGCCGGGACAAACAAGCAGCCTCTTCTACTCTTCCTACATTGGCTGTCACACAGAGCAGCATTAAGTCTTCAGCTGCCAGACCCAGGTCTGAGAGACTTTTCTATGGAAGAGGAACTTAGGAAAACTGACCTATCTTGGCAAGACAGAGTAGGTCAGCCAAACCTACAGTGTCTATACTTTGGGTAGATCCCTGGCAGCAGGTATGGGGCAGCTCTTTGTCCAGTGGTTAGTGTTAATTCAGGGCTACTCTTAACAGTCCCAACCAAGAGACAGAGTGTTAAGTTGCGAGTGTAGCCCCAGCCCCTGGCATCCATCCCAGCCCCCTGGCCTGGCAGTTGCATTGATTTGGACTCCAAATCCCAGCATGCCAGGTCCTGAACCCTCCCTGGGGAGGGTCAGGACCACTCCCACAGGGTATTTAAGTGGGCTCCCAGAGGAGAAACACGTGGTTCCGGGTTTGCATGTGCTCCCCGCTTTCCTGTCTCCCCTCCATGCACTTGGCCACCCGAGAGTGCCGTATTTAATAAAACAATAAACATTTTAATTTGGTTTACTCTGACCTAATTGGATTTCTTTGCACCAGTGGAGCCACCCGTCTTAGGACTTTTTCCTAGCAGTTAGCAATACCACAATCCAGGTAGAGTCTTCTTTGGAGATAGCCTTAGCTACTGCTACCAGAAACTGATATTTTGTCTATCAGGGAAGCCTTTTCATTAAATACTTCAAACGTCATAGTCAGCGGATCACTCTGAGGGGCTTCAGGGTCATCATCTAATCTATTATGTATACCTGATTTAAACAAACTTTGTTTTCGATTACATGCTCAGGTTTAACACTGATAGCATATACAGAAGGCAAAAGCTTGTCCCTGAGAATGAATTCCTTTGTACTTAGCATGGCTACAAGCATAGTTCTGAGCACATTAAAGACTTTGACCATTTATAACATAACTGTTTACTAACTTGCATGTCTTAGCTATTTTTAAGTTTCCAAGTTAGTAGGTTTTGTTTTTCTTTTTATTTATTCTATGTGTCTTTTACATCATGTATCTTGATACCCTTCATTTCCTGGTCCCTTCATATCTGCCCTCTGTCCCTATATCCCCCACCCCAAACAAAACAAAATTTAAGAAACCCACACCATCAGGGCCAGCTCTATTGTGTGGCCCAGGTGAGGGGTAGGGATAGCTCTCCTGCTCTTATGACCCCAGGCCAGCTCCCCAACCTGTCTCAGGTGTTGATGGGTGAGGGGACTGCATCTCTCTTCAGCCCATGCCACCAGATGTCAGATGAGTAAAAGGCATAGCTCTCCCTTGCTCACAACATCAGGGCTGGGTCACCCTCACCTCAGACTACCAGATGGCTCTGCCGTGCTGCCTAGGCGAGGGGCAGAGCCTACTTTCCTGAGTGCTACAGCTGATAAGGGGGGGCCAAGTTAGAAGCGTTTATAAAATTAGGATTTTATAGTTTTATCCCTGGTAAGTTTGAGCGTTAAAAATTGAACTAAAGATCTAATTGAAGATCCTTTAGCATCAAAATATAACTGTGACCATAAATACAGCCCACAGAGAGACCAGGAGCCTTTCCTGGCCCTTTACAGTGTAACTTCACAGAATCTTGCAGCTTCTTGTATGAGTCAGTTTATCCAAATAGCTAAAGTGTGATAAATTTAGAGAAGACAAAAAGGCTGGACATACATCCTGAAATCAGTTTCTGTCAGCCTGAATAGTCTTTAGGAATTTATAAGCCTTATTTATAAAAAAAAAAAGAACTATGTTGTTCTTTATTTAAAATTTTTAGTGAAGATGTCAGCAAGCCACAAGGTTGCTATTTACCCCAAGGTGAGCCAATCAGCACACACCCATTTTTTTAAACAAACAAAAAAACAAACAAAAACAAAAAACCAAACATCCTTTTATCCTAAACAAGAGTTGAATCCAAGTTACATATAGTAAGATTACATATGTATAGATTTTAAATTATTAACCTTTGGTTACAAGTTTTAAGCTGACTTTTTGCTAAAGATTTTAAAACCACACCCAATGAACTTAAAAATCCTGAGATGAGAGCGTTTATACGACAGTCTTACAAATCTTGACATAACATTTATATTTTAGCAAAAGTTTTAGAGACATGGGAAAAAAGCAGTTTAGAGTTAAATAAAACTAAGAAAAGGAGTATGAGCCAAGCAGCCGTAGTTAGACTGGGAACAGTTCACTTTAAAAGGCCTAGTCCATGGCTCCTTCCCTGGCTCTTCTGTTTGCTTTCCTGCCTTCTGACAGAGTCACCAGGCTACCTGATCCAGGACAGAGGTTGTGGAGGAAAGTTTTGAACAGGCTTGCTCTGGTCTGGAGAAGAAGGCCTATAACCCTCTAGGGCCAGCTTTGTTTTGTTTTTTTTTTTCAATAGAATAGAGCAGCATTGAACAATTTTAATATTATCTACACTCAAAAGATACTTAAATCTCTGTAGGACTGAATCCAGTGGACAGTGGGAGGAGCTGGAGGAAGCAGATACCAAGGAAGGCAAGAGACAAGAGCAGGAGCAAAGAAGGCTCAGAAATGAGATTTTGGAGAATGGAGAGCAGACACAGCTTAGATAAGAGACTTTGTGAAGTGACAGAACGAGTAGCTGTGGGAGGGACGTCCATGAGCTAGGGGAGGAGGTGAGAAGAGACATTTGTCTCTTCTATCTTTTGAAATTTGGGGAAATGGAGTTCTTTTGGATCTGACAGTAACCAAGAGCATTGGGAATAGTCTCATGTTCTGGGGAAGTCTATGGGACCCTTTGGCTAATAATTCAAAAAATATAATCCATTCCTGACACTGATTTTCCTTGGTGGCACATGGTGTTTAGCTGGGGAAGGAGGAATGGAATATGGTATTATAAAAGGATAAACAGGAAACTAGAATTAAATTAAAACTAGGATTAAATACGGCAATGAGAGGGCAGGGTAAAGGAGGGACTATGGGGAGGGACAACTAACAGTAAGGCCTTTTGAAAAGCCATGTGGAAATCTTAAAATATATGCATATCTAAAAACAATCTAAATGGAATAACCATATAATAACGAGGGAGACAACTTCCTGATTTTCATGATGGGATGGAGAAAAGACTTGGCGGTGGTGGATGGCCACCGTTTCCTGGCCGACCAAACCCCAAGGAGGGGGTGGCTCTGAAATTTGCACTCTGCATGCTTTAGTTCCCAGATGACTCAGGGGGGTGAAGTGCGGCTATTGCCGGGCCACCTCTAGGAGGCCCTGTGGCGAGCCTCTCTGCAGGGCCTGCCACAGGCTCTCTTTGAATCTCCGAGAAACAGAGTTCTGAGAAGCCAGCAGCTCCCACCCCGTCACGCTGCTATGCTTCACACATTTGCTAACCTGGCACCTTTTTTTTTTTTATATGTTTTTTATTTTATGTGCATTGGTGTTTTGCCTGCATGTATGTGTTAGCATGTCAGATCTCCTGGAACTGGAGCTACAGTCAGTTGTGAGCTGCCATGAGAGCTGCGACTTGAACCTGGGGCCTTGGGACAGCAGCGCCTTAACTCCAGTGTGCTCCCCCTCTTTAGCTCAGGACAGCAGCGCCTTAACTCCAGTGTGCTCCCCCTCTTTAGCTGGCCAGCCATCGGGTCTGGGCTCCGGCTCAGGCTTTTGTGATTTAAAGCCAGGAAGTTGCTGCTGTCATGCAGAGCCCTGAACCCAGAAGCTGATGGCATCCTGGGCTTCACTGGCTAGCTGTGGGCTTGGGACTGAGCACAGTCTAAGACAGCCATACAGAACCTTCCCTGTGAGCTATGTGGGTGACAACCAGGTATAATCACGTACCGCTGCAGGGCTGGCAATACAAGCATCCCACCCTAGAGATGGGGAAACAAGGCACCAGTGATGTCCCTGCCAGTGTCCCTCTTAAATGGGAGGGGGACTGGACATAACTATGGCATCTCCAGGGTGACGAGGCATGCAGACACTAACATCTCCCAATGCTGGCGTCTATCCCAGGGCTCTGGTCTTTGCCATGTTCCTGCTGGAGCAGTGGACTTTCTATCCCATCATTGCTGTCTGTGTCCCTTTGCTCATCTGCCATGTGCTACATCCTACTGGTTTACTGGTTACTTACAGTTTACTGCAAGTTCCAAAAAGCTAGAGACCCATCTTTTCATGGCAAGCCTCTAGTCCCAGGCAGTGTTTGACACACATCAGATCCTCAATAAAAAAGACAGGTTAACGTGTGGGTCCTCTTTTCAAGGAGGGCATGGTGACTGCTGACTTGGAAATGAATAACCCACAGCGGTGGGAGGGAAGGCTGAGGAAGACCTATGGCCTCAGGACAGGAGCTCTGGATGAGCCCTGCTAGTTTGGGCATGGGAGAAAGTACTCACTACTGCATAATTACCCTTCCCCAAATCTTAGAACCACCTCCATCAGTTAGCCTGTGCTGTAGCCAGGGAAGGCCTGGCGGTGCACCTTGGCTCTCCAGTCTGCCAGGTTTTGTGTGACTTCGGTCCTGGAACTCTGACTAGAGGAAATAAGGGAATGAACAAAGGACAAACACACAGAAGTTGGGAGGGAACTGCCCCACCCGGAAGCTGCATGTTTATTAGGCACAGCACACAGAGAGAGGTTATGTAATCTTTAATGGAGGTCTCTATAGGTGAGCAGTCTTGGGTTATAAACATCTTTGCACACACTGGCCAACCAAACATAATCACTCATACTGGGACTCAGAGGAAGGCTTTGGAGCCTCACCGAGGTAAGACTTTGCCCCTTGAGTGGGACTGAGGCCTTGGAGTTCTTGACCTGCAGTGTCTGTGTCAGCAATACACATTCCATCAGGACGTGCCTCACCTGAGTGTGCTATCTCAGGATGCTGTGTGGGTGGAGCTGGACAGAACCTCCTAAGGACTGCCTGCCTGGTAGGGCTGGCACTTCTAAAGCAGACTTGGGCAGGGCTCAAGCAGAGGAAGGGGGATGGGTGTGGTTTGGGTAGAACAGGCTGGGGTGGGAACATACTGGGGTAAAGATGAGGTTGCCTCTGCTTTAGAGGAAGGGTGAGCTGGAGACTCAGAGGAGTAAGGCACATGTAATGGATAGGGACAAGGCCTTATTTACAGTGGGCTAATTGGAGGACAGGGAGGCTATGAACTGGAAAGCAGGACCTGGCTTTGGCAGCTGAGTAGCTGTGAATCAGGGGTAGGAACAAGGATGCAGGAAGTTGCTATGCCATGCTGAAAGTCAAGGGTACTGTGGGAAGGTTGAGGTGAATGACCATCTCTGCATGGTGGGCTTAATTGGTTGTAATTCTTTGGTAAGAAGATGGCACCCATTGCAGCCCCATCCCCTCATTTTTTTAAAATTATTTTCTTTTTGTTTTTTTTTGAGACAGGCTTTCTCTATGTATCAACCCTGGCTGTTCTGGAACTTGCTCTGTAGATCAGGCTGGCCTCGAACCCACAGAGATCCGCCTGCCTCCACCTCCTGAGGGCTGGGGTTAAAGGTGTGCGCCACCACTAGTTCCCCTCATTTTCTTAACTACAGCCAGAGTTCGGACACTGGCTTCCCACGGTCATTGCGGGTCTGAGTGTGCTCCAGAGTGTCACGTCTTCAAGTGCCTCGGGGGGGAATACAACCCCTGCAGCCACCATGAAGTTACCATGCAACTAGTGTCTAGCATTTCCTGAGCAGGAAGGTGTGCCCACCGCTCACCACAGGGGTCGGGTGACTGACCATGCCAGACTCCTGTCTCTTCTCCCAGGCTGGATGGAGGCCTTCATCTGGGCTCCCTTCACCCATGGGAGTTTCTCCTGATGTCCCTCCTGCCCTTTCTGGACTTTAAGGAGCTGGTGTGTCTCCCTCTTTGAGATAATCCAGTTGTGTCTCTACAGACACAGTGAGCAGATGTGGAGGGAGCCCCCCCCCCATAGAAATGTTGCCTCTTCCCACGTCTGTCTTACAACAGGTGTGTTTGCAGTTCAGAGGCTGGCTTCCAGTCAAAGTGTCCACTCTGGAGCGCTAGAAGCACTCCATAAGGACCAGCTGGCAAATGGGTAGACCTGAATTCCAAAACACACATGTAGAGGGGCTGCCCTGGCTTTGCATGGTCCCTGTGTCCCGAGCACGGCAGCCCTGCCTTGCCTGAGGGCTGTCTGATAGCTTTACGTAGCCAGTAGCTTGGCTTCCTCCCTTTAAACCAGGCTCAGCCTTTAGTCTGGAAACAGGAAGAATGGAGTTGCAGGAGGAGGCTCAACCGGAAGGAACCAGCAAAACAAGCCCAACCCAAAGGGAAACAGCCAGTACCGGCCTAGGGTGTCCCCAAGGTGGAAGTGGGGCTCAAACACCAGACCCTCTAAGTGAAATCCTCAGGTAGAGAGCTGAACTAGGTAGAAGGAAGTTCCTGCAACACGGGACACAGGGGTGAGGCACTTCTGGCACATGTGGCTATTATTGGTCTGGAGAAGGCCCCAGAGGTCCAGTGAGCTAGTCCCTGTGCCTGTGATGGCTTGTGGCTGGCTGGCTGGCTGGAACCCTGAAGCTGCCTGAGCATATGCTAAATGACTGCTCACTTGCTGGCTCCTGGGCTTCATCTACGCTACAGGTGCCCTCCCCCCACTCTGGCCTTCCTATGTATCATTTAAGATGTAAAGTGCTCTGACCCCCACCCCACCGGGTGCTGCAGGAGACTACAATGGGGAGGGAAGGATGAGCAGGGCTGCCTCAGTGTGGGACCCCACATCAAGAGGCCTCTGTAGCCCACACTGTCGATGGGAGTGGCACTTCCGGAACCACAACCCCCAGGAATGGCTCTGCCACTCCCTTCACACCTGTTCTTCCAATGCCTTCACCTCGCCTGGCTGACAAGGGTAGACAGCATTGGTAGTATCGTGCAGGTAAGGAAGCAGTCTCAGGAGGCTGTGAAGGTTGCCCATGTTACAAAGGAAGGAAAAGCAGGGGAGGTCAAGCCACGGCCAGCACCAGCCCCACCTGGCCAGGTGCTTCTATGCTTGCCTGACCTCAGAGCTAGGTTCTTGGAAGAATGGGGTCACTCTCCCAAAGGAGGAGTCATTCCCTATATTAGCCTGAGCTCCAGCACGGAGGTTCGTGAGGACACCACTAAGGAGGGGTCATTCCCTATATTAGCCTGAGTTCCAGCACGGAGAGGACACCACCGCTAAGCAGATAATGGAGCCTCATGGACAGAACTACAAGTTCCACCCCAATGCGCTCGTGAGACTGGGTGTATGGACTTTGCTATTTCTTCCCAGAAAACGCTTTTGCCTGGCATGGAGGAAGGCATCTGGTCAGTGAAGAGGCCTGGCCTGACGGCTCTCTGTGTACACAGCCTCTTCTCTAGGCTCCCATTTCCCAGTAGCTCCCACTCTGGATAAAGGCAGAGGCCAGGATTGTGTCCTGGGGAAAGATGGAAGTGGCTGACACAGGGCCGTAGGAACTCCCTACTTTGTCCTTGAGTGGCAACTGGGAGAGCTTTGAAAAAACAAAAAGCAACCTGCATCAACACTGGCAGGTATGGCTAGGAGAGCTTTTGCCTTTGTTCAGCTCTCCTGACACTGAAGGCAGCACCTGCATGCTAGTCCAGCACAGCCAACCCTGTGCTGAGCGTCGGGCCCACAGGAGGAGGCTGTGCTCTAGAGCTATACGCATCCGGCACTGTGCTCATTTATTTTCTTTTCAAGCTGCAGTTAGCACAGAACAACAGGTCATCTTTGACAAAATAAACCAGGACCACAGCACACCCATAAGACAAGGCAAGTCTGTGACCCTCTGTAGCACACAGGAATGTTTTAACTCACAATTCCAATCTGATCAGAGAGGAGTGCATGAAACACAGAGACATGTTTTAAAAAGTAAATGACAATGGGGCGTAATCTAAGCTTGGCATATATATAAAACTGTATTTAGCTGCTACAATCAAGATGTGAGTGATCAGAACTGATGATTACCATGTGGCTAAAGACAAAAGTTCAACGTCCAGGGTTTTAAAATGTGCAGTTAGACAGAGTACCTGATAACGTACAGGGAAGGAACACATTTTGCACCAGCAATGTCGGGAACAGAAAGGGAAGCAATGTTCAACAGGAAGAGTGAAGTCACCTAGTAAACACAGCACTCTCCACTCCTTCCTGTGTCTTCCAAGCAGAAAAGGGGGCTAACTGGGGACCACAGAAACATCTCAGTGTGATCCCAGGAGCTCTCATGGGGCACTCACACAGCACAGGATGGGGGACACGGCCAGGGCAGGTAGGTTAGGGACTGGGAAATGCCCATTCAAACGGCTCCGTGGATAGAAAATAACACTCAGCTATGACCCTTATTCTCAAAGCAAAGGGAATGTTGGGGACAGTGTCTCAGCTGGGACAGACATGGCCAGCACTATACAGGTCTGGAGGGGTGAGTAAGTACTTCCTTAGGTCTAAGGGTACTGATGCCTCTGTGAAGTGGCTGATGGCAACCTTCCCTCGGGGGATGGATGCCCACCATGTTCTTATGTCTTCATGGGACATGGAACTAGCCTCCTTAGAGTGCTGAGAGACTAGTCCGAGGCGGGGGCAGAGCTCATCAGGCACTGGCTGAGCCCTGCTACCATGGCAGCCGTCAGCCCTGCTGTCTAGTACAGCTAAGACGTCCTCATAGGAGATGACTTTAGTGTCCCTGTTTTCCAAGATGGAGGAGCATCATACATTAGCGTACTTGCCTGAAGAGAAAGGCAGTGCTGTGAAGGAGGGGGGACACTGCCTAGAGGCTCTGCTGCCCTCTGCAGAGAGGGACACAAGGCAAATGTAGCAGGTGCTGCATCTGCCAACAGTCCCCACTGTCCCTAGCAGAGTGCTTGCTTGGGCACAGAAAGCCCTTCTCCTTGTAGGAAAGATGTGCCTGATACAGCTCTGTACTGTGCCGGCAGAGGAGGTGGCCCACCTACAGCAGCCCAGGCAGGGCACAGGGCGTGCAGAACCATCCTTTAAGCAGTACCTGGATGAGTTTACCGCTGAGTGTCAGAGTGGGAACGGGCTGAGTAGGGGCCCTGCATTCTTCTGGCACCTGGAATGTTTCTTAGGAAGCCTGCTCCCACAGAAGGGACTCCAAATCTAATTCCCAGTGGGGGTTTGGCTCTGGGTGGTGGAAATGTGGTTTTCCTTTGTGCTCCCCATTGTAACAGGCCACCGCAGCCTAAGCCTCAGGCTTCATGCCTGTGGAGATTCTAGAAGGTGAGATACAGTTCAGGGAGGCACAGTGGAGGCTGAAGTTTTTTCAGCCCAGGGCCTGGAAATGTACTCCAGTCAAACCAGAATCAGAGTCCTAATCTAAGACCCTGCTTCTAAAGTTCACTCTGAGTGCAGCAGGGCTTCTGAAGGCAGGCGGGAGGCGGGCTGCCAGACGGCCACACAGTATCAACAAGTTTCCTGTGGCTCAAGCCATGATAACAGGAAGTCCTCAGAGCGGCTCTTCCCACTAAGTGCAGCTGACCGAGCTGTGGGGAGGAGGGATGGAAGACAGCGGCTCAACTGTGGCCTGTCTGACAGTGGGCACTGAGCTGGGCCTGACTCCCTGACTCAGAGCAAGGGTCACGGGGTCAGGTGGAAAGGTGAACTTCCGGTGAACACAGGGCACAGAAAGAGGAAACCTCTTGTTAAAGAATGGGTTGTGCCAATGCCAAAATGCATGCTGGGAAAGAAACATTAGTTCAGCAGCAGGGTCTCCACTAGTCGGGTCCCTGTGTTCAGATGTCCAGGGGGCTGACGATGGTGAAGCCAGAGTCTTTGCTGCTGTCATCATCAGGGCTGGAGCTGGGGTTGCTGGAGGAGGCTGAGGCTGGGCCCAGCAAGGGGTCTGAGAATATCAGTGGGGAGCAGGCTGCTCTGCTCTTCCCAGATGTGCTTCTGAGGGTGAAAAGAGGCTGGGACTGGCCTGAGAAGGCCCCCCTGGCACTGCGCCCCTCATCTTCTTTGTTAACCAGAATGAAGTCATCGGGGGTCCCTCCACCTGTGCACCCCGGCATCTCTGAAGGGGCCTGTGAAGTAAAGCCAGAGGAAAAGGATGGTGACAGCAGGCATGACAACCCTGTACAAAGGCCAGTGAGCAAGGTGGCAATGAGGAGTCACCTCACCCTGCACCCATAGGCAGATGTGCAGCCAGTGAGAGCAGCCCT
The DNA here is from genome assembly GCA_004026605.1 of Ondatra zibethicus. Taxonomy (NCBI): domain Eukaryota; kingdom Metazoa; phylum Chordata; class Mammalia; order Rodentia; family Cricetidae; genus Ondatra; species Ondatra zibethicus. Next base: position 122,710 of record PVIU01000570.1, on the reverse strand, counting down.
GCCTTGCGCCCTCTAAAACCAAATGCTTGCTACCCAGGAGATGGAATTCAAGCTACTGTTTGAAAAGCTGCAAGGAAATGCAGCGTCCATACTGTAGGAGGGTCAGGCCCAGGAGCCAGCTACCAGGCTATAGATGCCACTCTGATACCAGCCTCCCGGGAGCCCTTGTCATCTTATATCTCACATCTATGAGACAGGGTGAGGCGGCACATTCAGGCTCACCAAGCTGGCTTTGGAATGTGAGATACCACGTCTGGAGTGATTTTATTATCTCACAGCTAGCTAATCTTGGGTGCAAGTTGTGGGTCTCCTGGTGCGATGGTGGTGTGCCAGCAATAAATAATAAATCAATAAAAATAAATAGGAAAATCAAGAAAAGTAAAGTTCAGTGGAAAAATACATAGCACTGATTTAGTCTACAATTATTTTTCCCTCCACAAAATTTTTAAGTGGATTTTTATCATTTTAGCCGACAGACACTAATATCTATGGACACACGTAAAAGTCTGGGGTTAGCTGGGTGTGTTGAGTCATACTTTTAATCCTAGCACTTGGAAAGTAGCTTGGGCTATGTAGTGAGGCCTGGTATGGAAAAGGTAAAGTTAGGTAGCAAAGCTGTAATCTTGCCAAGGCTGTCTAGTACCAGGTGAGGAAACACCTTACCTCAGCATGCATTGCCCACTGACTTAGGGCCTGCACCTGCGTCGTCTGCCCTGAGACAGAGACAGCTCCCTTAAAGGGCAGCCAGAGAACAAGTCTGACTCCTGTTAGTGTCTTCTTGCAGAAGACAAAGACAGGGCATGGGGCTCCTTAGAGCAAGCCTGGGTTGATCTCAGATGCAGCTATGGAGGAAAATGCATGCCTACTCAAGGTTGAGCAGTGCATTATGTGCTGACTGTTAACGAGGCATTTCTGGAGTCTCTAACCTGTGAAGTGGGTTCAAATGTTCCAGCCCCCTGTTCCTGAGTGCCATGTTCCCAGAGCAGTTCCTTTTCAGGGAGGATGAATGCATAGGCTCCCAGGGCATGGAACCAAGCTCATGATGCTGCTCCGTAAGGGCCAGCAGTCCCATGAACACTCCCTGAAAATGCACTAACTTAAGGCAGACCTGAAGTCTGGGTACAAGACCATGCAGGACCAGCTCTCAGCACCACAGTGGCTCCCAGAGAATGTTCCAGCAAAGTAAGAGCTGACACAGGAGTATCTTTGTTGTTATTGGCTTTGCACTTCCCAAGGGGCCAACACACTTAGTTTTCCTACAAGTTCTTACAATTATGAAAGTCAGCAAAGCCTGTCCCTGTCTTACTGCAGCTGCACATTTCAAATACAGCAAATGGTTAGTGTCCCTCAAAGATTTTTGTCCTGTAGTATTTTTACACAGTCAACTAAAAAATCATTTTAATTTTAAAACTGCAATTAAAAGTAGTTGGTGGGTCTATTTGCACCAAAGTTTACCTATATTTGTGTAGGGAAGGGAAATTTGGAGAAACTTATCAAATTAAAATGCTAATGTTGCATTTATGTGGGGAAAAATGTACTCACACAGCTCTGTGACCCTTTCAAACAACTTCACAGGTCAGCTAGAGCTCCGCCATTGGAGGAAAAGCAATTCCCGTTCCAATGCGGGATTCTCTCTGGTTCCTCTCTTAAGGATGACCTTCCTACGCTGACTTTTCAGAAGTCACTGGGACACCAGGCCTAGCACACACCTACCATCCCAGACCTTGGGAGTCTGAGGCAGAAGGACCTCGTGTATGTGGCTAGCCTATGCTATATAGTGAAGCCCTGTCTCAAGCAATCATACAAAATCATTAAAACTTTAGACTACAGGCTGCAGGGAGTCATCAGGATGGCTCAGTGGGAAAGGTGCCTGCCAGCAAGTCTGAATTTGATTGCTTGGAATCACACAGTAGGAGAGGACCAACTCTAGAAAGCTGCCCTTTGGTCTTCATATGTATGTTACAAAATAAATAAATAATAAAATGTAAAAATTAAATATAATTTGGGCATGAACAACTTTTTTGTTGGTTACCAATGCACAGTGAGGCACTTGGAGGGGCTACAGGTTTACCACGGGGCGCAGGGCTCCTGACTAGCCAGTCTTTCCACCTTTTCTGTTCTGTTACTAATAAGCAGGTAGACTGAGCATACAAGAAAGGTCTAAGATCGCTCTAGCCAGAACATCCTGCTGGAATGACCCACAGAGGGTGCTGGTACCCTCTCAACCTCAGAGTGCTTCACAGATTTAAGGAGTTGTTTAAAAGAAAAAACCAACCAAACAAACAGCAACATCAGTAAATTCAATAGGATGTTCTCTGCCTTTCACAGAGGACATTTGCTGACCCTTGTCTTAGCAGCTATTCACTTCGGGATCTCATCAAGAGGAATTCACTGCAGGCAGCAATGAGACAGTTTACAGAGTCCTTCCAGTGCTAGTGGACTAGAGAGATAGCGGGAAGCCCATAGATTCCTCAGAGTGGCTGGAGGCTCAGGCCAGTGCTGCCGCACACAGGCTTCCAGACAAGCGCTGTGCAGCTCAGAGACATTAGTCTCGTTACCACTAGGGACACTGCCACTCTAGCTCTAGAGAGTGTGACAGTGCTTAGGGTTCAGGCTGGGTTATCTCACAGCTGAACTTCATATCCAATAGCCTGAAGAGCATTGACAGGACTGGCCTTATTCATAACTTTCAAGAACTTAGGTTAACTTCGTGAAAGCCATTCTCATCAGTATTCATCAAAACTCCTGTACCTGCTTGGTGGCCCTAGGAGCTTGGTGGCTCTGGTCCTGGGCACTGGAGCAGTAGTGGTTATCAGCGATGGTGATCTGTTCATTCTCCTCAGCCTCCAGTTGGCTCTGGTTGAAGCGCAGGGAACCTTTCAGAATGTCTTTGATCTATTTTCAAAGGGGGAAGAAAATAACAAAAAGATAAATGAGTTTGTAGCTAAATGTAGCTAAGTATCACATACATTTGAAACAGACTTGTCACTGACCTGTTTCTCCTTCAGAAATTCCTTACTTTGTAGTTCTAATTACCACTAGTCACTGAACTTTGAGAAAGAATAGGTCCTAAGTTTTAAGCTGTCTGCTTGTCTGAGCAGTATGCTAAAATCTCTTACCTTTTCTAGCAAGACAACTTGCAGAGGCGCTAGGATGGGAATCAACCTTTCGTCCAGATCGCCCATTGCCATGTACTCTGCTGTCCTGCTCATCACAACTGTGCTGCATCACAGTACTTCACACAGTAGCCACATATTACAGCACAGTACACACCCCGCCCTACTTCACACAGTAGCCACGTATTACAGCACAGTACACACCCCGCCCTACTTCACACAGTAGCCACGTATTACAGCACAGTACACACCCCGCCCTACTTCACACAGTAGCCCATTCCACTTCCCCTACTTCACCAGGGAGGGCTGCATCCTTTTCCGTCATCATAAGAGGAGAGAACACACACAAACCTTAGTAGACTGTGTTGTGATAGTCACTCTATTCTTAGCTGCTGTTATTAATCCCTCACCGTGTCTAACTGCTAAACCTCAGTTTAGGTCAGTATACGCAGGGAAAACACAGTATGTTCATGACTCAGCCAAACCTGTGATGTTAGGCATTCATGGAAGTTCTTGAGGTATATCCCATGGATGGAGAACATTGTAGTATGATTGCTATCATTGTACTATAAGAAATGAACCACTGGTAAAAATCCAACTATTTCAAATTTATGGACTTAGTAATGACTGATTAAAGTCTGATCATGTTCAGAAACAGGTACTGTTGCCCAGCCAGGAAGTGGTTCCACTCCCACTGCCTGTTCAGATAGTAGCGTGCTCCTTTTCATTGCATCCTGCGGAGACCTGCCAGGGTCAGGTAAATTGGGTTCTTGAGGGCCCACTTGAAAGTAGTGATCATGATCTGTGCTTCCAACAGCATCCATGGATTTGTAGATAAGTGATCAATCCTGATGTTGAGGGAAGGCACAAATGCAGTGGGTCTTGTAGGAAGAGGAAGTAGGGCAGGTGATGGGGAGTGGAGAACTAGAGCCAGTAGGATAGAGCCCTCAGGAGTAAGGAGCGTGAGAGGAGCAGACTCAGAAGGAGCTCTGCCTGGGCTGGTATGAGTGACAGAGGACAACGGCTCTTAGACGGTCCTACACACTGTAAAGTATAGAGCAGCACAGCGCGGAACTGCACAACACATACATAGTATCAGAGTAGCACACATACCTGTTTTAAACCTGCCAAGGAAACTAGAATTTGATCTTCTTTTTCCAAATTCTCTTGTAATACCACATCTTGAATATTAACTGAAAATAGAAAAATGACATTTTATAACAAATGCGCTATGTACAACTTACATACTGCCACACAACTTTAGAGGTCGTCCACTAAGGCTGCTCTGCACACTGTGCCCGACAAGCAGACCCTACCTGCAGGCTTGCCCCTGCACTCCTGAGTGTGCTGGTAATGGCGGGTGGTGTTGCACTCCCATGAAATACTGGGAACCTCTCCCTGACTTGTGGTTTGACCAGATCTGGAGCCCTTGTCCCATTTATAGGAGGAAAAGTTCTTCCTTAAGCTTTCTTTACAACCTTACAGATCAATGGTACTTAACCTGCTTCCTTCTAAAGATCAGGTCCTCCCACATGACTAAAATTAATAAATAGGTTGTCTCTGTTGATTTGTAAGGATAAATCAAGCTGCCAATTCAGTGGAATATTAATAATAATAAGGAAATCTCACGGCACTGAGACCTCAGATGCCAATGCCTATGAAGCCATCTTGCTTCAACCCATGTCCCTAAAGGAGAATGTTTCTGTTCTCTAGGGACCATAGGACCATAGGTGTTTCCTTCAGTACTGACCTAAGGGATCAGTCAAACCAGTGCTGACCATCACTGACACTCAGCACCTACTGATATATCGCACTGCTATGTATAGAAGTATTGTGGGGTAGGAGGACACAATTAAAACACATTTTACACAAGATACTGCTAGGCAAACCAGGTTTGAGGCTCACTTTAAATAGGTTCCACAGTCCTTACACCTTTTAAGTTCTCTGATTACAATGGCCTTAGAAAATACCCAACTTCTAATTCTATCTTTTTTTTTGATTCTTTTTCTTTTATTGATTTTATGGAGATATACATTTTTCTCTGATCCCTTCCTTTCCCCTCTCCTCCCCTTCAACCCTTTCCCATGGTCCCCATACTCTCAATTTACTCAGGAGATTTTGTCTTTTTCTACTTCCCATGTAGATTAGATGTATGTATATCTCTCTTAGGGTCCTCATTGTTGTCTATGTTCTCTGGGATTGCGAATTGTAGGCTGGCTTTCTTTGCTTTATGTCTAAATCCACTTACATATGATATTTGTCTTTCTGGGTCTGCCAACCTCTAATTCTTGAAACATTATATTCTTCCCTTGACACCTGCCCAAGGAACACATGTCCCATGTGTGCCTCCCTTCTTGTGACCCTTCTGGTATTCCCTCACACCACCAAGCCTATCTAGCCCACACTAAGAGTCCTTAGCCCCCATCCCTAGACAGGCAGTGCAGACTCCACCACCAAGCCTGCCCTGCTCTCTATTTTACCCATCCCTGTTATCCACACTTGACCCCTTCTCTAGGCAGACACTAGGCCCATGCCACTAATTCCACTCATCCCTGCAACCTGTGGACTTGCCCTCTGTAGGAGGAGTACCAGACCCCACAAGAGTATCCACACATCCTCATGACCTGCCCTAGGGACACATGCTTCATGCCTGCCTTAAGCTCTTTCTGGCACTCCTTTTACATGTAGGAAGGCCTAACTCATGCTGATAACCCCATCCACCCCTGCTCAGCACCCTTATCTCTCCCCACCTTTAGGCAGGGAATCTAGACTCCTTTCACCAATTGAACCCGTGCCATGCAAACTCCACCTTCCCTGCTGCCCATATTTGGCTTCTTCTCTATCAAGACAATAGAGTCACACTCCCAACTCCACTCATTCCCAAGACCTGAGTACCACCCCTCTCCAAAAAGGCTCACAAGTTGTGTACCTGAAACTTCATTAACCCCTCTATCTTGTCAGAGTACCAAACATGTGTTCTGTGTGTCTTCCTGTTGTAGAATATTAGTTAAAGATGTGTTACATTCATTTATGCTGTGGAATATTTGTTTAATTATGCAAAGATGTGCTGCATTCTTTTATGTTGCATTTCTTTAACTCTGTGAAGCTGTGTTACTTTGCCTGTCTAAAACACTTGATTGGTCTAATAAAGAGCTGAACGGCCAATAGCTAGACAGGAGAAAGGATAGGTGGGGCTGGCAGGCAGAAGAAATAAACAGAGGAGAAATCTGGGAAGAAGGATTTAGTGAAAGAGGAGAGGAGGACTTGAGGGGCCAGCCACCCAGTTACACAGCAAGCCATGGAATAAGAAGAAAAAGAAATGAATATAGAAATAGAGAAAGATAAAAGCCCAGAGGCAAAAGGTAGTCAGGATAAGTTAAGAAAAGCTGGCCAAAACCAAGCCAAGCTAAGGCTGTAATGATAAGTTTCCATATGTAGTTATTTGTGAGTTGGGTGACAGGCCCTTCAAAGAATCAAAGACTAAAAGAGTTAAAAAAAAAAACCAAAAAACAAAAACGAACAACCAATAACATCTTCCATCACCTCTTGGCCTCTCCTCTTTATGCAGGGATTCTAGACTTGAATTGTCAACTCCATCAGAAACCCATGCCTAAAGGGAAGTTCTGAGCATTTCCCCTGGACTCCTGAAGACTGGCTGTGAGAATCTTCTGGATTTATGGATGGTCTTCTGGGCTTAGAAACATGTCTTGGCTCATGCTGAGACTGCACTTAAACATCAGCACTATTTTGCCCAGAGAGTGAAACTAAAGCCCCAGACAACTGGTCACCTGATAAATTGGGGCAATAGGAAACAGGTTCAAACACATACTCAACAAAATACTGCTGAGAAAGGTACTGAGCCATGTGGCTAACATAGATAGGGATAATGGGTTAATATATGTTATAAGAGCTAATATGAAACCTGAGCTAATGAGCCAATCAGTTTATAACCTAATGCAGACTCTCTGTGTGATTTTTCTCTGGGACTAAATGGCTGGGGGACCAGGCAGGACAGAAACCCAAACAAGCCGGCCCCTCATGCTACAGAATGGCGCCCACGTGGATAACTGCATCCACAGAAAGCCTGAGAAAGCTTGGGAAAGAATAGAGTAAAGCACGTTTTCTTGGTAGCAGCAATTTCTCGGGTCTGCTCTGCTTGCTAAAGGCAAGCAAGTGCTCTCATCTAAGAGAGGCTTCCTCACTCAGCTTTAGCTGCAGAGCCTTGCAGCTCTTTTAAGAGGGCCTGCCAAGAGACACTTAAATGGTATGAAAAGCTGACCACATGCTTTTCGGTTTTCAGCTGTAGCAGGAAAAAAGCTGCGCTGTTTAAAATACCGGCTTTCTGAGCCATCCTGCCAGGGCAAACTCTGACTCTTTCAGGCAGGCAGTCTGACTACGGAGCTTTTGAATGTGGTTTGTGAGGGGAATGCGGCAACTTGCTTGCTGGCAGGGACCTTGAAATGCCTTTAATCGTAACACTTGGAGGCAGAGGTAGATTGACCTCTGTGACTTCAAGGTGTGGTAGCACACACCTTTAATCCCAGCACTGGGGAGGCAGAGACAGGCGGATCTCTGTGAGTTCAAGAATAGCCTGGTCTACAGAGGGAGTTCCAGGACAAAGATACACAGAGAACCTGTCTCAAAAAGCCAAAAGTTAAAAGTAAAAATAAAAGAAATAGAGGTCAAAATAAAGCTGCATAAACATGGGAAATACACAGAGAATCTTGAGACTGTATGCTATTATGCTCTCTTTGAATTGTTTGAATGCTGAGGAAGGAGAAACAGCTACTAAAAGATTTTTGCTTATAAATGATGCTGAACTAATCCAAGATAGGTATTTTGAAAATACCTTGACTTCAAAATTGAAGTCAAAAGATATGTTACTTTGGAGAAGAGATTTTGCTTTTGTTTCCACAGGAAATGAGAGGCTGTGGATTCATTCTGAGTTAAGAAAACTCAGATTTGATCAAGGAAGACCACCTGAGAAATCTCCGGTAGGAACAGATGGCCCGGATGTCTGAATTCTACAACCAGAACAGATTCAAGATGCTGCCTGAGATGAAGACTCACAGGACACTCCAGTCAGGACTTGATCATAACTCTAAATTTTCTTTAGGTCCCCATAAGATGATCAGTGCCCCCAACCAGCCGGAAGTAGACTGGAATACTATGCCCACATCCCCCCAAAATGGACTATTTATGTTTTTCTTTGTTTAAAAAAAAAAAAGAGGGGGAAGTGGTGTGGGAGAATTGTCCATATTCTGTCAATCATGATTTAAATAAACGCTGATTGGCCATTAGCCAGGATGTATAGGTGGGTCAAGCAGACAGGAAGTAGAGGCAGAGCAAGGAGAATAGGAGAATTCTGGGAAGCAGGAAGCTCTCTCAGCATTCCTGTCTGGACCACCAAAGAAGCAGGATGTGACCTGCCCTGCTGAGAAAGGTACTGAGCCATGTGGCTAACATAGATAGGGATAATGGGTTAATATATGTTATAAGAGCTAATACGAAACCTGAGCTAATGGGCAATCAGTTTATAACCTAACGCAGACTCTCTGTGTGATTTTTCTCTGGGACTAAATGGCTGGGGGACCAGGCAGGACAGAAACCCCAACAAGCCGGCCCCTCATGCTACAAAATACAGATAAGATTTTCATACTAAGAAACAGTACTGATGACCTAACTGCAGATGCCTAGGTGCCATCTGAAATATACAATCATGAATAACCAAAACAAGACTGTACCAAAAATTAGTATCCCCATAGTAATGTCCCCTGAGAAAAGTAACTTAGATGATTCACAAGACAATTAATTTGGAATAGCAATAATAAACATGATGAAGAACTCAAAGATACTCTGAATTAATGCTAGAATGAAGACCAAGAAAACACATTTAATGAAATAATGAAAACAATTCAAGACATGAAAGTAGAATCTAATAAAGAAATAGAATCTCTGAAGACAAGCCAAAATGAAATAAAACTCAAAAAATTCAGGAATCAAAAATCAAACAAAAAAAAAAATCAGAAGGAAGCCTCACCATAGACTGGATCAAGTGGGACAGAGAGTATCTGGTCTCGAAGGCAGAATAATTGGCTCACTTGGTCTAAGAAAAATGTTAAAACAAAGCAAAGACCAACGACAGCAACAAACAAACAGAGGAGAAGAAAACATGCGGGAACTGTGGAACTTTTTATAAAAACATGCCAAACCCATGAATAACAGTTATGGCAGAGGGAGAAGAGACCCTGGTCAACAAGATCAACAAAAAGCTTCCCTAATCTAAGCAGAGATGTCTATCAAGCTCCAAGAAGCTTATAGAAAACTAAAGACAAAGGCCAGAAAAGAAACTCCCTGTGTCACGTAATAGTTCAAACACTAATGCACAAAACAGAAAAAGGATATTGAAAACAGCAAGAGATTAAGATCAACTAATATACAAAGGCAAGTCTATCAGAATCATAGCAGATTTTTCATCAGTGACATTGGAAACCAGAAGAGAATGGACTGAAGTTTTACAAATTATGAAAGATCACAGATTCCTATTAGAATATTACATGTAATAAAACTACCAGTCTTCCATAATATAAGCACAAAGGAAATTTTATATGATAAAAACAGATTTAAGGAATTTATGACTATGACTCTACCTCTATACAAGCTACTGGAAGGAATGTATATGTCTGAAAAGAAGGTTAAACACACAAGGAACAATTAACTCTGGAAAGCTAAGTCAAGAGAGGTCTAGTAGGGGCTGCAGTGACAGCTTAAGTAAGGTAGAGGTGGCTGTTCTTGAAGAGGACATGGATTCAATTCCTAGCATGGCTGGTCACAACTAGTAACTAGTTCCTGGGAGATGGACATCCTTTTCTGCCATATGTGGGCACCATGCACACACCTGGTGCAGAGATACAAATACAAGCAAAATAGTCACACATATAAAATAAAAATAAATAAATCTTTATAAAAGATGTATAACTGAAAACTACAAAAGCAAGCAAAAGAACAGACTTTTTTTTCTAAAAAAAAAAAACCAAGCAAATGATTTTAACTCATCAATAAACAGAAACTGACTAACTGCTTGAACCAGAAAATAGGACTCCTAATAACTTGTTCTTTACCCATAGATCAATGCATCTCTCAATCCTCATTGGAGGATCTTCTATTTGCAGTAGATGGTGATTAATACAGAGACCCACAATTGGACAAGCTGCAGAGAAGAAGAGACTGGGAATGCTTTGCTCTAAAGGGATATGGACAGATATATAGATATATCTATATATCTGTCCATATCCCTGAAGGAACAGGAACAGGGTTTATTATGCAAGATGGTGTGATAGAGTGTAAGGGTCAGAGGTGGTAGGATACAGGGGCACAGTATCCTCCACATACAGAAGGCAGCTGCATATATGGACTAGGAGCAGTTGCAACAGAACACATATAAGACTTGTGCAAGATTAAGCCAGACTAAATCTCAGCATGGAAGTGGGAGTTGTTACTTGCTAGGAGAAGGAGAAATAGTTTTCTCTAAGAGTCTATCTTCTGGTAGGTCTAGTGTAAGACTACACACATCGAAGAATATTTGAGCAACACAAACTGGTCTTGATGGGGAAAAAAAGGACACAAAGTTGGGTGAGTAAGGAAGAAGGGGTGGATCTGTGAAGAGTCATGGGAGAGATGGTGAATATGATAAAAACATGGTGATACAATTCTTAAATAACTAAAACAAGTATTAAAACAGAACAAAGCAAAATATTGCATTCTGTTATGGGATATTTGGTCGCACTGTGAAACTCTGAGACTGTGTTAATAAAATTAACCTTGGATCAGTAGGCAGTGCCAGAGAGTAGTTGACAAGAATTAGCCATAGAGAATATGGAGGAGACAGGAATAGGATAGACAGGTGCACAGCAAGGAGTAGGGAGAGACTTGAGATTCATGGCCTTTTTCTATTTGGAAAGGATGGAAGATGCTCTCTTGCTGGGTCTCCAGCTGAAAAGGAAGGTCAGCTGGTTGTGTCTCAGCTTCTCTGATCTAGCAGGTTCTCACCCCAACATCTGACCCGAGTCTTTATTGGTAAATAGAACAACTTAGATAAAAACAACAGCATTCTTATTCTTTCAACAACATTGTCCCAGACCCTAGTTGCACTGGTAGAATCCATGCTGGGACTCTGAAGTCACCAGAATCTATGTATCCTTCTTGTTTGCAGAAGTGTCCAGCAGTAGAACAGCATTCCTGTATTCCTGTCCTGATAGCTTTGTCTACAATTCTATACAAATGTTAGTTATGGCTTCTATTCCTGTGATGAAACACCATGACCAAAATCAGCTTGAGGAAGAGAAAGTGTTTAATTCACTTCCGTTGCCATATCACAGTTCATCATCAAAGGAATTTGGGACAGGAACTCAAGGAGGGCAAAAGCCTGGAGGCAGGAGCTGGTGCAGAGGCCATGGAGAAGTGCTACTTACTGGCTTGTTCTTCATGGCTTGCTCAGCCTGCTTTCTTACAGAAAATCCAGGATAACCAGCCCAGGGGTGGCACTAGCAAAATGGGCTGGGGCCTCCCACATCAATTTTTAATTTAGAAAATGTCCTACAGTTTTCCCGACAGCCCGATTTTATGAAGGTATTTTCTCAACTGAGGCTCCTTCCTGTCAGATGACTCTAGCTTGTGTCAAGTTGACACACAACTAGACAATGAACCATCCCTTCTTTTTGAGCAATTTTTCAACCCACTTTACAATGATAGCTCACCAGTCATTCCCTATTACTAGTTACACATTTGGCACATCTTATGCACATGTATACTTTGACATTATCACATATATGTGTACCTAGTATGATATAATGTCTGAGATTCCTGGCTCAGGGTTCTTTGTAGCCCTGGGAATAATGCTTGACGCTACAGGAAAAGAAAAAACACTTCCTGAGTAATGAACAAACACAGAAAACACCCATGAAACTTATATTTTAAAACAATGTTATTCTAAACACATCTAAAAGTATTTTCATGGCTGGAGAGATGGCTCAGAAGGTAAGAGCACTGGCTGCTCTTCCAAAGGACCCAGGTTCAATTCCCAGCATCCACATTGCAGCTCACAACTGTCTGTAACTCCAGTTCTAGGGGATCCTACACCCTCACACAGACATACATGCAGGCAAAGCAGCAATGCACATGAAAATGAAATTTTTAAAAAAAATTTAGAAAGTACATTCAAAAAGGAACAAGGCAAAGACAGCTTAGAATATGATGGTTTACTTGAATTTTCAGAAAGCCATGCTGGCAAGTGCTTTTACACAACATAACAGCAAACAACAAGTTACTGAGAAAATTGACTGTAGTCCTTTGCTAATCCAAAGTTTTATTCCAAACAAGAAAGCAAGTTGGAGCAATAGATATAATTAGAGAACAGATTTTTTTTTTGTTTTCTTAAGGGCCTATAACAATTTTGTTAGCTCTCAGTTAAACAAATCAACCAACCTACCTGGATTCACTCAACAAGACATTAACAGGAGCTAACTGCAGGGAGTTGAGAACTGTTCTCAAAGTCTTTGGGAGGGAATCCCAAAGGCTACTTTTGCATTTTTGACTGTGTATTTTAAGGCAGATCTTTGGGAAGCTGGATGGTTTGATAAGATACTGGACTGCAAGGAGGAGGGCCAGGTTTCTCAGCACCCGCTGGGTTATCAGAGCCAGCAGAGGATGACTCCTGAGCCAGAGAGGAAGCTTAGGCAATGAGTGTAGAATCATCAGAGGAAACACGGGTGGGGTGGGGGTAGGGCAAAAGCTGGCCTCCAGAGGTTGGGGGAAGCTAGCCCCTGGAGGCCAGACCCATAGTGCAGGGGTTAGTAGAAAAAATCTGCAGAGATCTGTTTCTGGCAGCACCAATCTACTTTGGAGAAGATGATGGGCACTCTACATGGAGTTTACTTTCTTTGTGGCAAAAGTAAGCCACTGGGCAAGAAAGTTGGGCTCTTGCCTCAACTGCTGATAGTATGCTGCCCAAATTGGACAAGCAGGATACAAAAGAGTGACTGTCAAACCTTGCCAAGACAAGGTAGGACAATCCTTTCAAAACCCTGCTTCACAGATAAGTATGTTGAATAATCTAGGCCTGTAGGCCAAATATGGATTTCCCAACATTGCAGAGGAACTTTGGGTGACTGTCCAGGCAGCCAGCTGTTTCTGTCATTTCTCACATTTTTTGGAAGTTGCTTGTTTGTACTTCCTGCTTACTCAGGTAATATCTCCTTTCCAGGTTACTGAAGGAGTTGAAGACTAGATAGTTATAGTTTTTCTTGTTACCAAATTCAGAAAAGCAACGCACTAAGAGTGTTAGAGTGTATAGGGTTGAGAGATATTAAAAGATAGTTTTGGTAATGCAAGGTAGAACAGAAAGTAAATTAGGTACCACCTTTTGTACTCAAGAAAATAGGATAGATAATTATTTTCTCCGAATCTGTCAAGTATTTATGGACTAGACACTGTTGATATATTTATTTCCTTTATATATTATATATAGTTATTATACATAGTTTTTCTTATATTAGTTATAGCTTTTTTATTTTATACAAAAAAGAAAAATGCGGTGATATTTTGTTTGTACTGTAACACATAAAGCTTGCCTGAAGATCAGAATGTGGAGTGAGCCACTAGTTAGCCACAGAGGCCAGGCAGCGGTGGTGCACATCTTTAATCCCAACACTTGGGAGGCAGAGGCAGACAGATCTCTGTGAGTTCAAGGCCAGCCTGGGCTACATGAGATTGAGTCAGTCTAAAACAGAAACAGAGGCCAGCAGTGGCAGCTCAGACCTTTAATCCCACCACTAGAGAGGTAGAGATGGGAAGGGTGTGGATGGGAGGAGACAGGAGCTCCAGGCACTCAGTCTGAGCATCCGTAGAGACAGGATGCTGTCCTCTCAGTCTGGGCATTTGGTAGAGGTAAGAACTTTAGCTTCTTTACTTCTCTGATCTAGAGTCTGACTCTGTTTTATTACTAAGACCAATTAGAGTTTGTGCCACAAGTGGGAGTGCAGCTGTCTGGACCTCTGCTTTTACAGTCTGCTGAAGAACACACAGGCAAAAGGCTATGGCCACATTCCCTGGCTCCTACCACTAAAGTCAAGGAGAGGCCAGTGGTCCGCCATAACAAATAATGGAGACTTTAGAATCATATACAACATGCCAAGGAGTTAGCAATGGGCATTTACTGAAATGGGAAAAGCAGGTGGCCTGCTCAGAGTTAGTTGCATTCAACTGGCAATTGTAAACCTTGGAATTCCCATCCACTCACTACCCAGGCTTGATCCTGTTTAGCTTCTGAGGTCATGCATATTAAGAGTGGTATGTCCATAAGTCCTTAAACTGCCTTTTAGCATCTGATGAAACTCCATATTATACATCAAATATTTACTTAATTTCAGGAACAAATTAACTAAGATGACTTGACTCACTTTAAGAAATTCAGGGTAAGCTGGGTAATGGCACATGCGTTTAATCTCAACACTCAGGAGGCAGAGAGGCAGGCGAATCTCAAAGTTTGAGGACAGTGTGGTCTACAGAGCAAGTTTCAGGACAGTCAGGGCTACACAGTGAAACCTTGTCTTGAAGCCAAAACCAACCAACCAAACACCCCCCCCCCAAAGCCCAAAAACCACCCCCCGAAAAATTTCAGGGTAAAGACATTCAAATGACGATGAAGCATCTCTTCAAGAGGCTGCTTTTTTGACTGCAGCTAAGCAGTACCCTCTGAGCAAGCCTGCTCTCCAAGCTCCAGCTGCACGGGAAAACAGACAGGTCTTCTCACAGCTTAAGAAGAAAAGGAGAAATGGAAGGTGTGCAAATTTCCATTTTAATGTACACTTCCCTTCATGACAAAAGGCAGAATACATTATAGCGTAAAGGTCGTTCATTCTGTGTCTTTGCAGATGAAAGAGTAATTACTCTTTGTATTTTATACTTAGATATTATCTATATTACATTTTATACTGAAACCAAAGGGGAAATGCCATAATATTATCTATTTTTTCACCTGTGGTAGTTACTCACTAAAACATCCATATAACAATCTCATGCCGACCTCTGGGGGATGGAGAGACAGTTCAGCAGTGAGGAGCATTGGGTCTGCTCATCCAGAGGGTCAGTTTTCAGCACTCACACAGTGGCAATCACTACAGTTCCCAGGGATCTGACACCCCTTTCCAGCTTCCTTGAGCCCTATACACACATGGCCTATATACAGACATGCAGCAAAACACCATATACACAAAATAATAATTTAAAAAATAGACCTTTGATTCTGAGAGTAATGGAAATGGTATATGAACTACTCTGATTTCTTTCTTTCTTTCTTCTTTTTTTTTTCCTTTTGATTTTTCAAGACAGGGTTTCTCTGTGTAGTTTTGGAGACTGTCCTGGAACTAGCTCTGTAGACTAGGATGGCTTTGAACTCACAGAGATCCACTGCCTCTGCCTCCTGATTGCTGGGATTAAAGGCGTGTTGTGCCAACACTGTCCAGTCACTACTCTGATTTCTTAAGAGCTCCAGATTCGTTTGCAATGACAGAATAAAGGTATCTTCATTTCTAGGTTTTCAGTGGCTAGTAGTAAGGTAGCAGAGATCCTTTCAAGGGGGGAAGCAGACACGTGTCTGTCCTCATGCTCAGGGGTAGCAGACACAGGACTGCTGTGAACAGCAGCTGGCACAGTCACTTCACACCAGGGTAGCAGCAGGCTATGCTACTTGAGTAGCAGCTGCATAACTTGTGGACATTTTGAACATCTAGACAAGAACCATTTTCCTATTGCCCCAAATGGAATCAGACCCAGTCCTGGCAAGTCACCCTGAAAACACATTTTTTGTTTCTGATCTCTTGTCAAGGTTTTACACCCCTCCACCTGCCCACACACATTTGATTAGAATGCTTCTTCTCTACCTACTCCCTATGCCACTTCTCCTAAAGCCCGCATTTCCATCAGCAAACAGGTGCTTAGTAAATATTGGTTGTGTGAGCATTAGGGCTCATTTTCATCTCCCAAGGTGAAATGTGGTGAGGCCCTTCCCAGACAAGGAACAAAAGCATACAGAATGATTATTCTGACTCTAGAATGAGGAGTGGCAGAGGGATGTGAAGAGAAACATTTCATGATGGCCTACTAAGGTAAATAAAGAATTGAGCTAGACTTTCTCCTTGTCAACTATGGTACAATAAATCCTTTCAAAAGTAAGAATGTTAAACACTGCATTTAATCCTGGTTTGTAGAAAACTGTACAGAATTTGTACCCAAGAATCAAGTTCGTCTTTGGAAAATAAAAAGCACATTGCACAGAAAATATAATCACAAGTTCTATTTTGCACTCATCTGCCAGAACAGGGACCAATCCTAAACAGAGCAACTGAGGGACATTACTTATTTAAATCCTAGGGCACGACTACTAAATATGTATACGACACTAAGTCTTCAAGCAAAAAGACAACTCACTGTCATGATGGGTTAAACAAAAACAAACAAATGAACATCCAGATAGATGTGTGTGCACATGCACTTGTACACGTCACTGGAGCATCTCCTTGTAGGCACAGGTCACTAGAGGGACTGTTCCTGGCTGGACTGCTACACTGTGACTGTGCCAGGGAGCTGTGACATGGCCTATTGTACTATCTTCTTCCAAAGGGAGATGGATGGGATTGGAGGGGAAAACATCAGAATGCTGACACTATGAACTCAGCGTAAGTTTAATGAAGATGAAAGATTTGGATATGATCATTTTCCACAGACATCCACTGAAAATTGTACACATAAATGATCAGGAAGTAAGAGTCATAAAAGTTATTATAGAGGGAATTTGGTTTTTAACCCTGGCCTGCCCAGCTAATGCTATCATAAATATTATGACTTGCAGAATCAGTAATGGTGTGTTACAAATAGTGAATATCTGAAGGAGCCACTGAACTGAGTGTCCCAGGCCCAGAGAGGGCTGGGGCTGGACTCCCAACTTTTCTGAACCTTTTCTTCATCTTCTGTGAAATACAGAACAGATGTGGCATTTTCAGCACACTTACATATTTTAATATTCTTAAAAACATTTGATTTGTGTGTTTTATGTTTGTGTGTATGTGTGCATGTGCATGCATTTATTGCAATTGCCTGCAAAAAGCAGTAGAGGGTGTTGGATCCCCTGGATCTAGAATAAAAGATGGCTGTGAATCACCTGATATGGGTGCTGGGAAACAAACTCTGGTCCTTTGCAAGAACACATGTGTTCTTAACTGCTGAGCCATCTCTCCAGTCCCAAACATCTTTAATGTTCTCTGATGGTATGATCCCTGTTGAATATCTTATTTGAGTCATGTCCCATGTTATAGTTTAAAAATAAATTTTGGCAACAAATTGGAAAGACTAATAATCTTGTCTCATTTTACTGAGGACACACACAGCCTGGCAGGGCTAAGTAACATAGCCTGGGCCAGGTTCTCATTTCTCAGGTACCACCCCTACCATTCTCACCAGTGCCTCTTGCCTGCTCTGTATACAGGCTGACCTCCAAGTGCAGCCCACACTTAAGCGGTCTACACATTTTTAGCCAACTGCCTCTAATTTCAAGCACACAGATTAGGTTCCTTGGAAAGTCTGCTTATAATCTTTCTTTTAGCCAAGCAATTTCTGTGAATGGTTTTATCATATCAAATACATTCTGTCTCTGCGTTTTAAACTTAATGCATGTTAATAAAGAAAAGCATGTTAATCTTTACAGACTGCACTGCTATAAAACAGTCAATCTCTTACTAATGGACATTTCAGTGTTCCCGATTTTGATCTTCTTTTTAATTAGAAATCACGAACATCATCATATGTCAAGAATACTAGAGGAATTAAAATAACAATTGGTAAGTTTGCAACCTTCTTCAGGTGAAAATTCCCTACAACCAGAAGCAACTGCTGCTATTCAGTATAGATGCTGAAATGTAACTATGGTCCTGGGGAAGGCAGTTCTTCCCTGCATCCTTCAATCCCATCTTTAAAAATGCAACCATGTGATTTAAATGGGGAGTAAGTTGAGAGCTACATGAAGGGATTCTGTCTGAGAGTGAAATGTGCACACAAATCTACTCTAGCGTTAACTGAATGTTCACAGCTACGGTATGCTTTTCTTTCCATTTTAATAAAAGTGTTGTTCCTTCCTATGCCTTGAGGAATGTTCTGTTAGCACTAATTCAAAGACCAACATCAGAGCAGAGGTTGCTTGGACACATGAGACTTCAGGAAAACTGCTTCACAAGTTGCTGTGTACAGCAGACAGTTGGGAAATTTCCTAAAAAGTTTTTTTGTCCCAAGTGTTGGTATATCTTCCTCCCAAGCATTTCTTTGTTCAAAACTAAAGTCCAAATAATAAAAAGATCAATGACTGAAGTACCAAAGATACAGAAAACACATATAGAGCAACCCCATGAGAGTACCCTTGGTGGAGTTCCATTGGTAGAGACCCTTGGTGGGAGTATCCTCAGAGAGAGTACCCTCGATGGGAGTTGCCATTGTTGAAGTACCCTTGGTGGAGTACCCTCGGTGGGAGTACCCTTGGTGGGAGTATCCTCGGTGGAAGTACACTCGATGGGAGTTACCCTTAGTGGGAGTACCCTTGGTGGGAGTTACCCTTGGTGGAGTACCCTCGATGGGAGTACCCTCAGCGGGAGTTACTCTTGATGGGAGTACCCTCAATGGGAGTACCCTTGGGACTATGGAGGCTTCTATTAATATGCAACGTTTTTTTTTTTTTAATATGCAACGTTTTTTAAAAAAATACAAGAGTCATACAAAGCTAGTCTCATATGCACTTTCTTTTTGAGACAGGGTTTTTCTGTGTAGCTTTGGAGCCTGTCCTGGAACTTGCTCTGTAGACCAGGCTGGCCTTGAACTCACAGAGATCCACCTGCCTCTGCCCCCTGAGTGTTTTAGCTATCCTGGATATTTTGCTTTTCCATATGAAGTTGAGTACTGTTCTTTTGAGGTCTGTGAATAATTTTGCTGGGATTTTGATGGGCATTGCACTGAATATGTAGATTGCTTTTGGTAAGATTGCCATTTTTGCTATGTTAATTCTACCTACCCAAGAGCATGGGAGGTCGTTCCACTTTCTGGTGTCTTCTTCAATTTCTTTCTTGAAAGATGTAAAGTTCTTGTCATACAAGTCTTCCACTTGTTTCGTTAGAGTTACTTTAGGCTATTTTATGCTATTTGTGGCTATTGTGAAGGGTGTTGATTCTCTGATTTCTTTCCCAGCCCTTTTATCATCTGTGTACAGGAGGGTTACTGATTTTTTTGAGTTAATCTTGTATCCTGCTACATTGCTGAAAGTGTTTATGAGTTGTAGAAGTTCCTTGGTAGAATTTTTGGGATCGCTTATGTAAACTATCATATCATCAGCAAACAGTGAGAGTTTGATTTCTTCTTTTCCAATTTTACCCCTTGGTCTCCTTTTGGTGTCTTCTTGCTCTAGCTAGGACCTCAAGAACTACACTGAATAGGTATGGAGAGAGTGGACAACCTTGTCTTGATCGCTGGGAGTTTCTCTGCATTTAGTTTGATGTTGTTTGTTGGCTTGCTGTATATTGTCTTTATTATGTTTAGATATGTTCCTTGTATCCCTGCTCTCTCCAAGACCTTTATCATGAAGGCCTTTGTATTTTGTCAAAAGGTTTTTTGGTCATCTAATGAAATGATCGTGTGGTTTTTATTTTTCAGTTTGTTTATATGGTGGATTACAGTGACAGATTTTCGTATGTTGAACCATCCCTGCATCTCTGGGATGAAGCCGGCTTGATCATGGTGGATGATGGTTCTGATGTGTTCTTGGATTCGATTTGCCAGTATTTTATTTAGTATTTTTGCATCAATGTTCATGAGTGAGATTGGTCTGTTCTCTTTCTTAGTAATGTCTTTTTGTGGTTTGGGTATCAGGGTAATTGTAGCCTCATAAAAAGAGTTTGGCAAGGTTCCTTCTGTTTCTATTGTGTGGAATAATTTGAGCAGTATTGGTATTAGTTCTTCTTTGAAAATCTTATAGAATTCTGAGCTGAAGCCATCTGGTCCTGGGCTTTTTTTGGTTGGGACACTTTTGATGACTGTTTCTATTTCTTCAGCCATTATAGGTCTGTTTAATTTGCTTATCTGGTCTTGATGTAATTTTGGAGCTGAGAAGAAGGTATATTCTTTTGTGTTTGGGTAGAATAGTCTATAGATGTCTGTTAAGTCCATTTGAGTCATAAAATCTGTTAGTTCCCTTATTTCTCTGTTAATTTTTTGGCTGACTAGCCTGTCCAGTGGTGAGAGGGGAGTGTTGAAGTCTCCCACTATTAGTGAGTTTGGTTTAATGTATGATTTAAGCTTTAGAAGTGTTTCTTTTACATATGAGGGTGCCCTTGTATTTGGGGCATGGATGTTCAGTATTGAGATTTCCTCTTAATGGATTTTCCTGTGACTAATATGAAATGTCCTTCTTTGTTTCTTTTGATTGATTTTAGTTTGAAGTTTGTTAGATATTAGGATAGCTATACCCACTTGTTTCTTAGGTCCATTTGATTGGAATATTTTTTCCAACCCTTTACTCTGAGACGATGTCTATCTTTGAGGCCGAGATGTGTTTCTTGTATGCAGAAAAAGGATGGATTCTGTTTTTGTATTCAATCTCTTAGCCTGTGCCATTTTATAGGTGAGTTGAGTCCATTTATATTAAGGGATAATAATGACCAGTGATTGCTATCTCTTGTTAATTTAGTTTTCATTGTTTGTGATGTTAATTTGTGCGTTTTCCCCTTCTTTGGGATTTGCTGCTATGAGACCATCAATTGTCTGTGTTTTTGTTGGTGTAGCCAACTTCCTTGGGTTGAAGTTTTCCTTCTAGTATTTTG
The DNA here is from genome assembly GCA_004026605.1 of Ondatra zibethicus. NCBI lineage: Eukaryota > Metazoa > Chordata > Mammalia > Rodentia > Cricetidae > Ondatra > Ondatra zibethicus. The sequence goes on along the minus strand of PVIU01000570.1, from coordinate 101,685 downwards.
TGTAGGGCTGGGTTTGTCACTAGGTATTGGTTAAATCTGGTTTTGTTATGGAATATCTTGTTTTGTCCTTCTATGGTGGCTGAAAGTTTTGCTGGGTATAGTAGCCTGGGCTGGCATCTGTCGTCTTTTAAAGTCTGAATAATGCTTGACCACGACCTTCTGGCTTTCATTGTCTCCAATGAGAAGTCAGGTGTAATTCTGATAGGTCTGCCTTTATATGTTACTTGGCCCTTTTCCTTTGCAGCTCTCAATATTCTTTCTTTGCTCTATATGTTTAGAGTTTTGATTATTAAGTGGTGAGGGGACTTTCTTTTTGATCCAGTCTATTTGGTGTTCTTTCAGTCTTGTATTTTCATAGGCATATCTTTCTTTAGGTTGGGAAGGTTTTCTTCTATGATTTTTGTTAAATATATTTTCTGTGCTTTTGAGTTGAACTTCTTCTTCTATCCCTATTATTCTTAGATTTGGCCTTTTTATGGTGTCCCATATTTCCTAGATATTTTGCGTTAAGCTTTTGTTAGATTTAATGTTTTTTTTTTTTTTTTTGGTTTATGAGTCTATTTCCTGTATTGTATCTTCAGCATTTGAGATTCTCTCTTCCATCTCTTGTATTCTGCTGTTCATGCTTGTGTTTGTGGTTCCTGATTGTTTCCTCATGATTTCTGTTTCTATAATTCCCTCGGCTTGTGTTTTCTTTATTGTCTCTATTTCAGTTTTCAAGTCTTGAATAGTTTCTTTCATATGTTTGATTGCTTTTTCTTGGTTTACTTTGAGGGATTTGCTGATGTCTTCCAATTTTTCATTTGTTTTTTCCTTCATTTCTTTGAGGGAATTTCCCACTTCCTCTCTAAGAGTTTCAAACATTCTCATGAAGTTAATTTTAGGTCATTTTCTTCTGCTTCATCTATATTTGATTGTTCAGGTCTTGCTGTTGTAGGGTCTTTAGGTTTTACTGGTTTCGTGTTGCTCTTTGTGGTGTTGCGTGTGTTCTTACCTTTTCTACTCATCTTTTCCTCTAATAATGTGGTTGGGGCTGTCTGAGATTCTGTTGAATAATTTTCTAGATGCTAGTGAATCCAAAGCTCAGATGGTTGTTCATCCTTGTACAGTCAGTGCCATGGTTCTAGTTACCCCGTTGGTCAGTCCGTGTTCCTGGAGATTTCTCAGTGCTCCTGGGCTTTGCCCCACTCCTTTGGAGTTTGCTGTCTCAGGCCTGCTTTGGCCTAGGTTACTGGCTTTGACCTGTTTCTGTAAATCCAGGTCTGGATCCCCTCCTACAGAGGTACTTGGTTCTGAGTTGGTCCTGCAAAGGTCTTTGGCTCTGGTCTATTCCCTTGTAGTTCCCAGGCTCTGGCGTGCCTAGAACTGCAGAGGACCTAGCTCAGGCCTAGTTTCTAGGAGGTCCTAGACTCACGCCCAGCCCCACAGGGGTCCTGGCTTAGGTCTACTCCCTTGAAGGTCCCAGATTCATGACTGGACCCTCAGAGGTCTCTGGCTCTGGCTCATTTGCTCAGCAGTTACTCCCCTGTACCTGTTCAGGTGGAGTTTGTTTTCTCAGGTCAGCTCTGGACCACGTCACTGGCTCAGTCCTGGTCTGCAAGTGTCCCGGGACTGGATTGTCTCCTGGCTCCTGTGGAGCTTGCTTTTTCTGGCCCACTATGGCCTATGTAGGTGGTTCAGTCCCACCTACGTAGGACTGATCAAGTACCAAGTATAGAAAGGGTCTGGAAGGAGAGGAGCCACACTGCTAGGCTACTGTTGTGGGTGTGATAGGCTTCAGCCTCTCTGTGGCATCTACCAGGAGCTTTTCTAATTGTCTCTTTGTCACCTTTTCCCCAATAGAGGCTTGAAAAGAGAAGTTAGATTAGGCCATGGCCCGGCCAGTTGCTTCATGTGGTAATAGATGCCAGTCAGTCACTTACACTGGCATCTTTCCACATCTTGAGACAGTGGAAAGATGTTATTGCTCACCTGAAGTTAACATGGTTTAGGCTATCTAAGTGACAGCTACATTGGTCACTTATTATAGACTCTCAGCCTTATAGGCCTAAGAGTCAGCTTGCTGGGCTCTGAAGTTAAGAGTTCATATCCAGGGCAAACTCCAAGGATGGGTTACACACAGAGGGACTGGTGGTGGCAGAAGGCTTTGGTGAACACCCCTGCTTTCCCATCAGAGATGTGTGTGTGTGTGTGTGTGTGTGTGTGTGTGTGTGTAGGAGAGAGAGAGAGGGAGGGAGAGAGAGGAGAGAGAGACAGACAGAGAGAGAGAGAGAGACAGACACTTGATTGTGGTGATGATTTTCCATGTGACCCTAGAGCAGCACACTACAAATGGGCTAAGAACAAGTGATAATATCCACAACAGAGGCTTCGACAAGTACCATGTAACTACAGCAGTCATACAAAATGCGTCAGCAGACCAATTTGAGTATTAATCCCAGGACCTTCACAAATTGAGTAATCTCAGAAGACCTCCAGGTATGGCACATTTATGACTCGTATGTAATCAGAACATTAATTAGGACATTTCTAGTTCTGAGGTCCTACAGTTATGGTTTTATAACTACAGAAAGCATCATCAGTTAGCACTGTGTGAGTGGCTGTAGCAGACTGATTTCAGAAGCTCATCCTATGGGTCTGAGGGATGCAGCTCTCTACAAAGGCACTGTGGCAGTCAGGGGGTGAAAGACACATTTGTTTTCCACTGATTTGAATTGCTAACTCATGGTGTAATCTTGGGAAATTTTACTTCATGTGCTTGTTTCTTCATCAGCACAATGTGGGTAGTGACAATACTTCTACCACAGTGGTTTTTTGAGAAGTAATTGAGAAGATTCATGGAAAAAGAGATTAATATGTGCCTAGTACACAGTAGTGCCACTGTCACTGATCTGATTATCACCACTTCAAAGCCAACAGAGCTCACTTACCAAGATGCATGTCCATGACCTTGGCACAGTACTTGCACATAGCATCTAGGTCATTCAGCTGTCCTTGGAGGAAGGAAATCTGGGCTTCCAATTCCTCTTCCTTAAAAAAAAAAAAAGAGATCAAGATTAAAAAGAAACTACTAAGTACTACATATGATCTTACATTGTTTGTTTTGTTTTGAAATGTGGTCTTACTTTGTATCCCTGGATATCAAGGACCTCTCTATGTAGGCCAGTATGGCCTTAACACCACCTGCCTCTCCCAAACTTGGAAGTTTGAGGATTAAAGGCATGTGCTACCACACCCAGCCTCCTTATATAGACAAAACTTAAGGGGGGAAAAACAGATAAAAGCAAGGCCACTACTACCATCACCAAGAGAAACAGTAAAACAGAGACAACCCCCTCAAAAAAACCTGAGTATTCCTTATTGAATTCTGGCTCTGACTAACTGTAAACATACAAACTTTGCATAAAAGTACAGAAATATATTTTATTTCATATAATATATTTTTATCATACTTCCCCTCCCCTAGCTTCTTCTGGTTCCTTTCCACCTCCCTACTCACCAGTTTTATGTTCTCTCTGCTTCTCTTTCAAAAGATACAAAAATTAAAAACAAAATAAGCAAACAACAACAAAAAAAACCAATAAATCATAAATGCCAAAACAAGATGAAATAGAAAGTCTACAACAGCACAAAACACAAAGTTCATTTTGTGTTGGCCATCTAATATCTTTAAAAATACTGAGAAATAAAAATTAAAAGGGGAAACTGGGTTTGACTAGCTCATACTTTGTAGGCAATTCCATTTTTCTTCACATACACACCTGAGAAACCAAAGGCCTCTGTTTATACCAGAAATCTCATCATTGTCTAGACAATGAAAATGTCTTACAATGTGAGCTTTCCCAGCAGCTAGTAAGCAGCTAGTCTTACATTTCCTCCTTTGATATAGAGCTGGGGTATTCTGTTTCTAGAGATGGGTCCTCTATGTTGAGTCATTAAACTACACAAACAACGAGGACACAAAGATAAAGTCTTTTTAAGGAAACGTGATGTGGGATGTCCTTTCGTATTATGTGTTGCTTTTATTGGTTAATGAATAAAGAAGATGCTTGGACCTATTACAGGGCAGAAAAGAGCATGGTGGGAATTCCAAGCAGAGCTAGAGAAGAAAGTAGGCAGATCCAGGAGAGAAACCATGTAGCCTCTGAAGGAAAAAGACATGAGCTGCCAGCCAGAACCTTACCATAAACCACGAGCCTTGTGGTGAAATACAAAATAATAGAAATGGGTTAATTTAAGATGTAAGAGTTAGCTAGAAATATGCATAAGGTATTGGACAAGCAGTGTTGTAATTAACACAGTTTCTGTGTGATTATTTCAGGCCCGAGCAGCTGGAAAACAAATGAGCAGTCTCCGTCTACAAATGTAAAATATTTCCTAGAGAAATCTCTAAGATTCTGTGAGTTTTTCTCAGAGAAAGGGAATAATTTTTATAATTTGGGCTATTTTAGCCAGGATAGCTAGAATAGAAAAGAAAGGATGTTGCCAGGGCTGGCACAGGTGAGAAAATGGATTTTCCAGTCTTAGATGCTTTTCTTTTTATATACAATTCCTCTGTGCCATTAACAAAACGGAAAGAGAAACCAACTAAGGCATTTCTTTTCTTTTTTAAAGTGAGTAATTATAATTTGACTGTTAGTTAGGGTAGAAGTGAATAGTTGAAAAGGTCTCCTGTAGGTGTAGTGCATTTAGAAGACACATGTAAAAGCACTGAAAAGCACTGATTTGAACTGCAAGCTCAAGAGGTCTTAGCAACATGCATTGAAATATTTGACACAAAGTCAGACATAGCAGTACTCAAAAAGTGAACCGTGGAATATCTACTGTAGAATTATATAAGCACTTCCCATGTTCATTATGTATCCTACCAAGTTCCACAGCTCCTCTTGCTCTTAAACTAGGAACAAATGGCACCAGAAACTCAATTGAAGGATGCTAATGGAAGACATTACCTATCCAGTTCCACTGGGCATCAAGGTGAAAAAAGGATGGTCTGTTTCAGGCCTCTTTTCTCTCTCCCTTTGTCTATTTTCACGGGCCTGAACCTGTTCTGTAAGATCACTACAGACATTAGAGAAGGAAGGCTGTGTGTGTCTTACTCTGTGATGCTGTAGGCAGTGTGTGGAGATGGCACCACACTCCCTGTCCCTCTTAGTCTGCTGTGGCCTCAATTCTTAGCTTGCAAGAATCCCTCTCTAGCTCTTGCTACAGAGACTACAGAAAGTCAAACTATGTCAAGGTGGGAAGTTTAAGAAGCCTGGCAAATTCTGCCTTCCCTAAAGGAGGTTCACAATGGCTGTTCAGGCTATAGCATTCAAAAGAGACTCACAGAGAAGTAAAAGCCAAAAGAGAAAAACTGAGACCCTGGGCATGTTAAAATGTTTTTCTGGAGTCTTTTAGTTCATCACAGCTGTTGCCAGGTAAGCAAGAGACTCAGGTTATACTACTACATGCAGCAGCAAAACACAGCCTAATGAGCACTGTGCAAGTTCCCAACCCACACACCAAAGAGAAAAAGGGAGCCCTATGGTGCTCTATTTTGGATATGTTCCTTATGCATTGAGAGATGGCTGAATGTGGGAGAGTGGTTAAGAGAAAAACTCACATACGACACCAAAAAACTATTCCTGTCTTGTCATTGATAAATCATATGGCCTTAAACTATCTCCCCTCCTGCTCTGGTGGAAAGTCAGTCCTCTGGAGGATGTAAACTCAAACTTTGCTCTCAAGGCACTTAACAACTGTTAATGAGCTGGAATGCACAAGTGGATCATACGGTGGAGTGCACAAGTCTTATAATGAAGCAAGAAACATTGCCTGGGAATCTTGGCCCCTCCACTCAGTCATCTTTTAATAACAGACACAAACCCAACCAGAATCTAGATCTGGACCAAAACTAGAGTTTGGTTGTGGCTAGTAGTTAAGGTGCTAACAGCCCAGGCTATACAGAAAACACCAGAAAAGAGAAGCTTCCTGGCATAAAACCATCTCTGTGTACTCTAGGCAATATTTTAATTGAATAGCAAGCATGCCGGTTAAAATACAAATGCCTCTGGGAGCTTTGGTCCCCAGTAGACATTCTTATTTACAGGGCTTTCTTCTACTTGGTGGCTTGCTTTTGGAAAGCCTGAAGGGAAGAGCTTCAGAGGACACAGTGTAGAGGAGACGGGCTTGAGACATTGGCCAGCTGGGGAAGTGTCTGCAGCTCAGAGGACCACTTCCTCCACAGTCTGCTGCTCTCCAGTGTTAGATGCTGTCATTATGTGAGAAAGGCCGTGGGCGGTGCAGGGTTTGCACCTGCATGGGGCTGCCCTTGGTACTTGGCTGTCAAATTGAAAAGGATAAGAAACCACAAATTTCTTCGTTTTCATTTTCATGCCTACAACCAAACTGAATCTCAATACAGACAGAATCTGTCTCCACACAAACACTGTGGGAAAGTGCACATTCATTCATTCAAACCTTCATTTTCCAGGAAAAGCTTAATGAGATCAAAGAGGTCGGCTCTGGTTGAAGCAGGTGCAAAGGGCCAAGAATCTCTTATATTTGGTAGTCTGAAATGCAGTTTGCCATCCCTATTGAAGCTGCAGAATCTGAAAGACATTCTTAAATCCTCCAGCTATCACTCAGGGTTTATAAATAGAAATGGGATCATGTGGAAACAAAGGGAGGCTTCCATTTATTCTTCATCGTATTATATAATTGCAATTATAAAACTGCCAGAACCTCCTTTAAATGTCTATCTTAGTGTCTAGTGCTGTGCACCCCTTTAGTCAGCAATACTCTCCAGAATGACAGCATCGCTCACTTGCTTTCATTACACTGCCCTCTGTAATAACAAAGAAATGCTTGCCTAATCACTCTGACGTTGCATGAAAACTACTTAATGATCCTGAAAAGAAAGGATTATTGTGTTTACCCTGGCATGGATGTTCTACTTTCTACATAGGAAGGAGTATGGTGGGGTCATGATGGAATCCTGGAGAAGACAATCCTGGGTTCAGAACCCATTATTGCCAGTTACTAGCTGAGTACCTTTGTATAATTTCTTTAGTTTCTTGTTCTTTACGCCTCTATCTGCTAGAAATAGACTTCTTCCTTGGGTACATACTCACTCTTATGTTCTATGTCCTCCCCAGCAAACATCTGAGCTCCCTTTAACAGAGATTTATCACCTGGATGCAGAGTCCTAACTTCTAGATGCTTACTAAATTATTTCCTCCCAAAACTATTCAGCAATGTTTAGAATTTTAGAATACTTCAGATCCCAACACCTGGAAGGATCAGGCAGGAAGATTGCTACGAGTTCAAGGTCAGTTTGGGCTACACAATGAGACTATTTAAAAGAAAAAGGCATTTCTATAGGGTCATTAAATTTGTCAGGTATTATGTAACTTGGTTGTTTATATAGAGTACATCTTTCATATATTACTTTTATTAAATGTTTCAATATCCTTTTATATTTCTTATTTATTTTAGCAGTACAAGGTTTTGAAGTTTATTAATTATTCACTTTTTTATTATCTTGTTTAATAAATACATTCATTTACTTTGTTAAGTCTTGTGGGAAATGCAGTAACAGGTGAGATGTGGGCCCTGGTGTCTATTGAGTTTAGAGGAAGACATGGCCTGCGTGTTCTTAAGGCCAAGAAAGGAGCAGATGATGACCCTGAAAGCTCTGGAGATGAATCTGAAGTGCTCTCCACAGACCAGCAGAGAGGAGACATCTGTAGTAGATGTGGGGATGAAAGCATGCTTTCTAGATGACATCATTCTAATGGTATTCAAAGAGAAGGACTCAGAAGAAATGACGGAAAAGCATGTTTCAGGAAGCAAGGGTCCGGTCACAAGGTGGTGCATGCATGCGTGCGCTCATGTGTGTGTGTGCAGGAGAGTGTCAGGTGAGCAAAGGAACCAATAATGAAGTCAGAGCACTGGGAGGAGCAGGAGTTACAGATGGGCAGGAAGCCTTCTCTTCTCTTCTTCTTCCCAGTAATATATTAGGACTGTGGTCTGACATGCAGGCTGCCACACCCATTGTCCCTAACTGACATGCTAAAGATCATTCACACAGGAGCAATGTCTGTCAGTCCTGAGGCAAAGTGGGACAGGAAGGGCCCTGGGGTGGAGTTGTGCTCAGCTTTTAAGAGTGTCCTCAGATCACAAGACAAGCAGACAAGGGAGCCAACCCTGACAGCAGCAGCAGGAACCAGCCAAGAATAGCTGCAGAAGACAGGAAAGGCGCCTAGTCTTGTTCAACAGATGGGTGAGCAAGAAGTGGGAAGCACAGGAAATGGAAAGTCTTGATGAGGTGGAAGAGGGCTGCAGATGCTCTGAGGAAGCTGTGGTACACAGAGGGTAACACACACACACACACACACACACACACACACACACACACTGTGAGTGAAACCACAGCCAGAAGCATATGGCAATAGCCTGGGAAGACACCATCAGGAAGAAGAGAAAAGGAGCACAATGACTGCATTAAATGAAGGGGTCTAAAGGATATGGGTATATGAAGCAGCCCAGCAACTGTACTGGAGAACAAGCCAGAATATGAACTACAGCTATAGAGTTAGTATATAGGAGGCCAGCCACATACCATCTTTGTGACTTTAATAAGTCAGCAACTCTTTGAGCCTGACTATAAAATGGTAATAATAATTTATATGTCCTATTGGGGGATGGAATTATATGCATGGAGAAGTGCATTTCTGATTTGGTATTCAATTAATTTTAGACATTCTTTTCAATCTATTTAAAAATAATTATTTATATGTATGACTGCTTTGCCTGCATATATTTATATATGCATGCATGCCCGGTGTCTGTGGAGGTCACATGAGGGTGCCAGTTCCCCTGGAACTGGAGTCAGAAATGGTGGTAAACAATCATGTAGGTGGTGGGAACTGAACCTGGGCACACTGTATGAGCAATACACACTTAAAATCACTGACCCAACTCTCTAGCCTCCTTTTTTGTTTTCTAATATGAACAAAATGTCACCTGGGTCTTGTTAAAATGTAGTGTATTTTTGTATTTATGAGCTAGGCCTGGAAGTCTGCATTTCTAACTAAATCCCAGGGAATGTTATGGCTAGACAATGGACCACAATTTGGACAGCATTAGTACCAGTGTTAGGCCCTCATATTTCCTTCTGAATATAGTTTTCAATCCTCCTGGAAAGGCCATAAACTATTCTCCTGTCTCCCTGCTCTAAGGCAGCTTTAAGAGAAGGTTTCTGGGTCATATGCACATTTGGTAACAATCTAAAAGACATCTTCTCAATATGAAGTAGGATTTAGTGGGGAAATAAACACGGCAACAGCTCCCAAGACAGCTTCCCAGCCCTTCTGCATTAACTCTGTGCAGAGCGGCTTCATCATTCTATTCGGTATATTATTTGTGTTTTAATAAATAAAGCTTGCCTGAAGATTGGAGAGCAAAGCAGCCATACCAGTCAGCCATACAGGCTAGGGGAGTGGTGGCACACACCTTTAATCCCCGGACTTGGGAGAGAGAGGCAGACAGATCTTTGTGAGTTCAAGGTCACCCTGGGCTATATTAAATCTGTCTAAAAGAGAAACAGAGCTTGCACAAAGGTGATTGCAGCAGCTGGGTTCACATGCCTTTAATCCCAGCACTAGGGAGGTGGAGACAGGGGTGATATAGCTGGGTGGAGAGAGGAATGTAAAGGGGAAAAGACAGGAATTCAGTGGAGTGTGGAGTCTGAGGATGCACAGAGACAGGATCTTGCCTTGTCAGTGTGAAGAGTTGGGAGAGGTAAAAGGGCTCTCTAGTGGCTGGCTGCTTTGCTTTTCTGATCTTCAGGCTGAACCCTAATATCTGTCTCTGGGTTTTTATTACTTGTGCTACAATTCAGAAATAAGTTTTTGGACCATTAGTTCTCAATGTATTCATAAACACAAGCACTTAGAAACTTCTAGTTTTAAATTAAAGGGAGTGATAGAGATCATGATATTTTAATCCATCCTAGGTTTTCTGAAAACACTTTTTATAAAAGTCTATAGTAAGTGATACTTACTATTGAGAATTGTGTGAGTGTACATGATATATACAGAGACCAGGAACCAATGTCTTCCTAGATCACTTTCTATCTTGATTTTCAGACAGTCACTGAACGGAAATTTGCTGTTTTGCCCAGACTGGGTGTGAGCCTCAGGGACCTCCTGTGTCTGTGCTCTCAATCCTGGGCATCCCCATGCTTGGTTCCTACACAGGTGCTGCCATCCAAACTCTGACCCTGCGCCTGCACAGCAAACACTTTCAGCAAACACTTTATCTATTGAGCCATCTTCTCAGGTCTACTAATAAATTCAAAGTTTTAGAAACATAATTTTATGCCTATTACCCTTCCCATTTTTGTGAGCTATTTTAACGTTGTTGCCCTTCTAGAAGTTGCTTATGAAAAGTAAGAGAATAAACAGAAAAGACAAAAATAAGTACTAGAAAACCGGGCCATGTGTTATAAATTCTAAGTAAGTTTATAATGCTAGCACAAACTGGAAAAGGACTACAGCCTTCCTGACAAGCGTTACTTGGGTGAAGCAGGATGGCTACAGCCTCTCTTGCAGTCACCACTGTTACCACCTGCAAAGCCTGTAACTCCCTTTACACAGATCATTTCAGTAAGTTCCTAGCCCTGAATTCAAGAGGTATCAGAGTGTTGTTAGAGAACTGCCTGTGTTTTAAATATCGGATCTGGGAAAGTGTTCTCTTCTAGAAAGGTCTGCATGTAAGTCTAAAGGACACTGTTAAGAGGCGTGCCCCCAATGTGTAGACTTCCAGGCTGTCACCTTCATGTTGCATTCTCATAATCAGGCAGCATGAACAATCTTTTGTAACCCCAATACATTCCCTGTACACCAAGTCACTGAGCACAGATGGTTAATGAGGGTTTTTCTACCTGCCACTTGCATGTGATCATATCAACTGATGAAACCACCCAGCCTGCACCAGGGACTTTTCATTTTCCATAGTACTGTTGGCTGGTCAAGATCATCTGTGAACTCTTTCCTGGCACCAAAAGCAGAAGCTGACACAATGGCTAACCCAGACAGAAAGACCTTGGCCAAGGCTGCTTTTGTTGTTGTTTGTTTTGTTGTGGTAAAAATAATTGGCCATGTGAGGACAAAACAAGAAACATGTATCCCCATTCTCAAAGCTAAATGACTCCCACAAGGGCAAACAGAAGCCTATACCTGAACTGAATCCAAGTTAAAGATCAAGAGTGGAATGAGAAATACTTTAAGTTACAAATGGTAGAGGGAACCAAGCATTAGAACTACTGTGATATTTCTCTTGTTAATTTAAACAATACCAGCTATGAAGCTTTTAGAAAAAACAAAAAACAAAAAACAAAAGCAAGAAGCAGGGGGTGGGGAATGCTCTGCATCAGCCATATGCCTACCACACTGACTTATAGGAACCCTATTTCTCAGTAACACCAGCCAATTTCTATTAACTTTGAAAATTTGCTGTAAACACCTTGGTTGGGGAAGATACCAGAGTGATTCCTGCTACACTGAGTACTTGCACAGTACACAAAACCTTTAAGAGTACCTGATAAAGAGGACAGTCAGAGGGAACAGAGCCCGTGAGACCTTCCAAATGAATATAAGGAGACCACCACCCTGAATGCTGAATCAGCACCCATGAATCAAGCATGATAACCTGCACCTTCCACTGTTCCTGCGGGTCTGAGAAGGGGTAGACTTTCTACTGTGAGAGTTAAACACTTTTATAATTGAATAAGTAAAGACCTGTGTGCATCAGGTATTTGAATTGAGGCCAGAAAGAATTGTAAGTTTTGTGGCCTGTGGAAAAGACAGGAGCTGAAAACAGCAAAGATGTAAAAGACAACATACTTTACTTAAGAGAATGAAAGAGTTGTTCATCCCTGAGAGGCAGCAGAAAGGTTGACGAAGGATTGATAGCAAGGTTGCCAGAGAAAGATCATCAGAGGCCTGACAGGCCATTCCTAACCATGAAGAGCTCTGATGGGGAGTTAGAAACTGGGACTCAGATGTACACAGTAAGCAAATTTGTGTCCTGGAATACTCTGGACACTGGGCAACACTGCACAGCATATCTTTCTATGTTCTTTCTCTTGTAACATGACACATTCAGAAGGCAAATGGGACTCAGTATAGTTACTTGTACTGTAATGTTTGTTTTCAAACTGTGAATTGGTGTCAATGATAATTATGTATCAAGGAACAACTGAGAGACATTGTATTTCACAGTTCCTCTACATAATTTCTCAAGAAATGCAAGGTGATCAAACTGCATGTAGTTGAAACCAGGACTGCACAAAAATGCCTGCCTACATACACTGCAATGTCTGCCAGCTATCCAGTTTACTACATGCTGTGGGTGACACCTATGGCTTGGATTCCATACAGCTCTGCCCAACCACTGCACAGTATCCCACAACCTAGTATTAAATACATTCCCTTTCTTTCCACACGTTCTCAGTTAAGATCATTAGTGTTGGACCCCAATAAATCTCATTTCTTCCAGAGCCCTGACATTTTTGATGCATGATTTTTCTTTTTTTTTATGCATGATTTTTCACACCTATGATCTGTAGAAATGGATTAGCCCCATCTGCACCAACTCCTCTGAAGATTATGGTTTATCAGAAAATGGACCTATCTCTTGCAACCAAATTTACTTTTTCAGCAAAATCAACTATTTACAAGAAGTCTTTAGTGTAGACATTGAAGGGCAGAACTGAATGAAGTTTTGGGTGCATGCTTTCCCCAAGATACCCTTTGGCTATACCTTCTTTCAAAGTGAACCAGATCCACTCCACAACTGAGGGGAGTGGCAGAGACTCTCCTAGTGGATGGTCTAGGAATTTAGGTCAATAGCACACGAAATCCTGGGTAGTTCTGAAAATGTCTATGCCTCTATGTGAAGCCACAGTATTTCGGAATAAGAACATGGTCTTAGTAAGGGTTTCTGTTGTGATGACCACCATGACCAAAAGTCCTTGGGAGTAAAGGGTTTATTTCACCTCACATCTTCAGGGAACAGTCCATCACTGAGGAAAGTCAGAGCCCAAACTAAAGACAGGAACCTGGAGGCAGGAGCTGACGCAGAAATCATGGAGGAGTGCTGCTTACTGGCATGTTCCTCAAGGCTTACTCAGTCTAATCTCTTATGGCACTCAGGACCATCTCTTCAGAGTCGACACAGCCCACAGTGAGCCTCTCACATCCATATTAATAAGAAAATGCCACAGGCGGTTGCCTACAGGCTAGTCTGGTTGGGGCATTTTCTCAGCTGAGGTCCCCTCTTCTCAAATTACTCTAACTTGTGCATGACAAACTGACAAAACAAAATAATAAAACAAAACCTAAATGAAACCACTAACTATAACAAACAGAGAACAACTAATTGAATTTCAGATAAAGAATAAAGTTTCTTTAGTATATTTTACATATTGCCTTTTAAAAAAAAGTACTCATGGATTACATCAAATTTAATTGGATATTCTGTATGGTGCAACAGTATTGGTGTAGGAGGGTCCTTCTGTATTGGGTTGCTTTTATTGGTTAATAAAGAATCTGCCTTGGCCTTCTGATAGGGCAGGACTTAGATAGACAGGATAAAGAGAAGAGAAGGCTGGGAAGGGAACAGAGCCAGAGAGAGCTGCCCGCCACGAAGCCTGCCAGGTCAGAGATGCTGAATCTTTCCCGGTAAGCCACGACTAGTGGCAACACACAGATTATTAGAAATGGGTTAAACAAATGTGTGAGAGTTAGCCAATAAGAGGCTAGAGCTAATGGGCCAGGCAGTATTTCAATGAATACAGTTTCCGTGTAATTATTTCGAGTACACACTGGGAGCCGGGCGGGACAG
>PVIU01000570.1:0-87692 GCA_004026605.1 Ondatra zibethicus | reverse complement strand
TATTACAACACAGTATCTTAGGAGGATGCCCAGGAAGGTACAGTCTGTCTTTCTCCTCTGGATATGGTGACTTTATCTGGTGTGGTTATGTTGCTTTGATCCTAGGTAGGGCCTATCCTAGGCAGAGCACAGAGAGAGTGAGGGTCCTTGAAGACACTAAAGCAGTGGTTTTAAACTTCAGCCCAATATCTGCATGACCAGAAAATACAATAATCACCCACGCCCAGGGCTCACCTTGTAGATGAGGATTCCATTCCTCTGCTGACTCCAGATAGCTGTGATGTGGAACCAATGAATACAAATTCCTTTGGTCTCATGTGCAACTCTTGCCCACTATAGTCACTACAATCACAGGCCATAACTTCTATCCTGTGTGGCTTACAGCATCCTAAATAACAACAGTATCGTGGGAAAAATGCAAGGTTCAGCATTTACATGCTTTCTAACTAGACCACTTTAGAAGTTTTAATCTTAATTGTAGGTCATAGTATTAGATATGCTCATTTATTTGAGAGAAAAAGCTGGTGTGCCTGCCTTATCTCCTTCTGAAAGGAGCTCAGGGTCCTGCACGTGATAGTGCGACTGAGAATGTCCCCAGTCTTGGGCATTTCATCACTTGACTCCCAGTTGATGGTGCTGTTTCGGGTGGTCTGGCATTACTGAAGGAAGTATGCCATCACAGGCAGGCTTTGAGAGCTTAAGGCCTCTCCCTACTTAGAGTGTGCTTTTTCTGCTTTGTGCTTGAGTTTCAAGATGTGAGCTTCCAGCTTCCTTCTGCCAAGCCTGCCTTCTGTTTTTACATCTTCCTGACACAATAACAGACTCTTATCCCTCTGGAACCAGAAGCCCCAATAGACCCTTCTTTCTGTAAACTGCCTTAGTCATGGTGTCTATCACAGCAACAGAAGAGCAACTAACACACCAGGCAATGCCCTCAGATAGAAATCTAATTCAGACCCTTCATTAAGAATGTCAACATCCACATATGGCATAACCTTGTGATCCTAACACTCAGGAGGCTGGGGCAGGAAGAGTTCTAGTTTGATGAAAGCATGGGCTACAGGAAATAAGATGCTAACAGCTTCAACAGCAGATACTGGTAAACTTTGATTAATGTTCATAGTTGAAGTTCTTTATATAAATGTTAACATCAACACCAGGTATCATGTTGACTTCATTCTTATTTTCTTCAATTTAATCAAAAATACCTCAGTATTTTCAAAGACTATGCATTTTTAAATCATGGTGTTTGAATAAGAACTGAACATACAGTATACAAATATGTTTAAAACCCAAAAGATTGTCTAGAATCAACTGATTACAACGTGAAGGTAAGCATTTTGTCAGTATCTCTCACTGCTTCCTGATTCCCAGTTGAGAGGGCATTGTCCTCTGTATGAGGCCTCCTTTACTCTTTAGACTTGGTGGTAGTGGGTGTACATGTGCTACACGAGCAGGTTAATGGCACAATTTACAAGTTCTTTACTTGGTAAGAGAAATGAGGGAGGCTTTAGATAAATATTAAGAGCACTGTCCTTTCTGATCGGCCTTCAAGAACAGAAAGGTAATACAGATTAATAGGTCAGACGGTGACCCAGGTGACCTCAGGTGCTGGTCTGAGAGGCTTGTTCTGTGCAAGGACAAGTGAGGCTGAATATAGCTTATTTAATGACATCAGGCCATTATTATGAGTTCATTTAAAAAGAAAAATCAGAAATATCAGAAACTTAAAAGTAGACTAGTAAGAATATTAAAGGTGAAACTATGGGTAAACAATGTGAAAGGCAAGAAACAGAGTCTAGTCCTGGGTTTAGGGATGGGAGAAGAGAGAGAAATGCCACCTCTTTTAGTATAAGGAGTGTGAAGTACTTCCTTGCTCGGAAGAAAAGATTCTCCCTTCAGGCCAATGTAGCGCCCAGGGTATGTTAGCATTGTAGCTTATCAAGCAGAGCATGGGCTGCCCCCTGCCCTTTCTGCCATGCTTCTGTGACACTTGTGAGTGCATGAATTTCTGACATGGACATCATGGGGTGGAAAGGTAAGAGGAGGGACAACAGAGCTCAGCAGAAGAGAAAACATTTGAACTGAGTCTCTGGGCGGAGAAATTCAGCTCAGTCCTGAGAAACAGCCACGAAGGCTCCTTCTCCACCTGCCCTTGTGTTTGAGAGGCCTGGAGCTGCTCTAACGAGAGCAGGGATTTCGTTCTTTTTGAGTGAAAGCTCTGTAGATTAATGCAACTTCCTGGCAAAGCTAATGTGGGTGTTTTTAAAACATAAAAGGTGAGCTGCAGGAACCGTTGTTTTGTTTTTTTTTTTTTAAATGTTTTAATCACAGTTAGATACTAAGGGAAAAGAGGGAGACAGCTTACAGCCTCCACACTATGACTTTTGGCCTTGATTGATTTTCTTTTGCACAGGGTAGCTGAGAATTTTCTTTTCCTCCTATATCATGCACATGTACATTTAAGGGAACAAGTAACTGTCCCTCTAAGGCAGTGCAGTTTGAAAGAACACATAAACATTAAGTTTCCAGAAAGGCCATTGAAAAGAAGCAGATGTTATCAACAACACATTTAATTTAGCATGGTTCAAACCCATAGGACTCCCTGGCCAGCTGCCAACACATCAAATTGTTTGATTTGAGCTCTCCCCAAGCCAATGTGTATGCCTCCTTGACAGGATTCCTTGTGGGCACAACCTGGTATCTTTATATCTTACAGAGATGATGAAGAGGAAGATAAATGATGGAGGAAGAAGGCCTAGCAAGAGGAGGATGATCGTCCGTAAGGGTGCAACCTATTTCCTGTAATTCTGTGTTCACTGTGTAAGTGTGTATGTGTGTGTGCTGGTATTAAATAAATTTACTGAGGCATTATGAAGTTAAAAAGCAAACCTTAAATCCCACTTATAAAAGCAAAATTAAAATAGCATGCTGCACTGTGGAGACAGCTTGTGATGATGCTCCGCTGCCACCCCATGTCTGTGCTGGAATTACACGAATGAGGTGAGACTGAAGACGGAGAGGAATTTATGCACAAGCATCTAAGTCTACTCTCTCAGACCACAACCGACTGGCAGACTCTCAGACATGGCAGAGACTCTGAACTAAGTTCAAACAACTAACTGAATATCATGCTTCAAATTCCTAAATTATCTTGACATAAGATTAAAATTCCTAGTCAGGCTTTTAAAAAGCTAAAAGACAGTCATGGAGTCTAAATTAACTTGAATCTATTTATGTCAATAACTACATTAAATAGGAAGGTACGGGTGTTTCAGGAAAGACGGTCATGGAGTCTAAGTTAACCTGAATCTATTTATGTCAGTAACTACATTAAGTAGGAAGGTACAGGTGTTTCAGGAAAGACGGTCATGGAGTCTAAGTTAACCTGAATCTATTTATGTCAGTAACTACATTAAGTAGGAAGGTACGGGTGTTTCAGGAAAGACGGTCATGGAGTCTAAGTTAACCTGAATCTATTTATGTCAGTAACTACATTAAGTAGGAAGGTACGGGTGTTTCAGGAAAGACGGTCATGGAGTCTAAGTTAACTTGAATCTATTTATGTCAGTAACTACATTTAGTAGGAAGGTACGGGTGCTTCAGGAAAGACAGTCATGGAGTCTAAGTTAACTTGAATCTATTTATGTCAGTAACAAGGTACGAGTGTTTCAGGAAAGCCGCTCTGCTCACTTTCTCTTCTGATTCAAGACCTGAGAATGGACCCTGAAGCAGACTAACTTCTCGTTCAAATTTAAACGCTTTCATGAAGGACAAGGTAAGCCATTCTGGCAATCCACCAGTTTTTCACCAAGTTCCTGGCTGCCCATCATACGCAGGCTACTACCCCCTTACAGTCTGGTCACACAGTTACAGTTCTCTATGCTAAATACCCATCTTCACAGTGGCTGGTTAGGGGTAACTGCAGAATTTAATTTTGGCCAACAGGAGGAGAAAAAAAGCCTGCTGGGGACTCCCAAGTATGTACCATGAGACAGTCCTGGATGCTAACACAGCAGTTAAGCATCTTGTGTTGATGAGATAACTTTATATAATTACTACTCCCCATTTACTACAAATATCCACAACAGTTTTTACACTCCTTATACAGATAAAATGTTCATAATTCCAATTCTAGAGTATAGTCTGAAATAGATTAGACAATGTTCAAACTGGCTCTAGTTCTAGAGGTTATTAAGAGTCTTCTTTTAAATCTGTCTTTCTGTGCCTGGCAGCACTGCTTCTGTGCCATGACAAGACTACATTAATAAATTACCAAATGCTATAAAAATCAAATTCTGTCAGATTACCAAAGTGCAATAAGGGGATCATCAATACACAGGATGAGCACCCTTCAAAGTCGCCCCATGCTCACTCGCAGCTGTTGGGTTTACTAATCATCTACCTGTGTAGTACAGACATTTTCATTTCATGTGGTTTGTAGAGGACCCTGAACCATGGATACATTTAGATCTTTGGAGATTGGTATGTATTTTTCACAAAACATGACCAAACACCTTGCAGTTCCTAAAGATTTTAAAAATTACTGTTGGCTGATATGTCAATTTTAGGATTTTCCTTTTGTTATTTTCTCTGTCTTTTACCCAAGCAAAGAAATTCTTAGAATAAATGACAACATTTTTCTAGTGTTAGTGTAGAATAGTGTTAAAATATTCACTAGTGTTAGTGTAGAATAGTGTTAAAAAAGCAAAAACTCATTTAACAATCAAACAACTGACCAACAAAAAGATTTCTAGTAAATACTGGATATCATTATGCAAAATAAGACAAAAAATTAAAGTAAAAAATTGCATTTTTGTCTTCAAGACCACCACCAACAAAACAACACAAATACCCAATTAAAAATCTAAATTTAATGAGGTAAGCCTTCTAGATAATTTAGGGAAAGGAGAAGAAAAATTCTCTTCAAAATAAATAACAATGTTGAGAACTATGGTAATATTTTTGTTTGTTTTTTGATACAGATTCATCTCATGTAGTTCAAGCTATAGCTGAGGCTAGCCTCTGTCTCCACAGTGCTTGGAGGAAGGTATCATCACCCTGGCACTACAGTAGGTACTACTGATCATGAAAAAGTCAATTTTTAAAATGTTTTACTGCTTTCACATTTTAGTGAAAAGCATAATGGATAGAGAAGCATAATGATGCCCTTTTGCTATTTTTCTTCAGGAATAGTATCTCTGAATTCAGAGCCTGGAATAAGGTCTTTTATAAATATCTGCCAATCCTTGTTACCTCTTTAAAGATTTAGCTCAATTTTGTCCCCCCCTTTTTGAAAACCCATCAAAAGTATGAAAACAAATACAATGCACCTTATCCTAAAAGTGACAGTCAGTAGAAAGGCTTTAAATGGTGCATACTTGGGATATGAAGTGTCTATACCAATTTCAGAAGCATTTTTCAAAATAGCATTAAAGCAGATTTCGCCACACTTATACTGGCCACTATGACATGTTCATCTTTGGGTATGTCTGTCTTTGCTTATTTAGCCTTTTTCTAATTGAAAACAATTTCTTTGTTGCAGATCACTTTAAATGGAGTCTTGTAATCTGAAAGATACTGCACAGTTTAAAGTTATGGTGACCCAAAGTAAGACTTGTCTTTGCTTCAAGTCATGCCAGTTACTTGTATAAGGAACTAACAGTAACGAATTAAAGGAAACCTATTTTGAGCTTTCGGAGGTCATGGAATATCCCTGTAATAAAACTGAGCTAGAAATGAAAGAAAAGTAGGCATAGTGATGGTAGGTAGTATGACTTAGGTACTGGTGATGCTTTTTATGGCAGGGTAGTTTCCAGGGGCGAAAGATTTCCAGTTATGGGCCCATGTATCGTCTAACTGTGCACTGTGTTCTTCTGAAATCTTAGGTTAATCAATACAATCTCACTCTTCACTCACGATTCAGGTTTACATTTCTTGGGTTGGCTGGTATACCCTGCAGTTCATTGTGCCAAGAGATACATGGAGGGTTTTGCAGTGGCAATACATATCAAACACCTACACTTTCAACACAGTGGAAGAAATAGGTATCTAGCTGACAGCCACAGGACATATATGGAGTACTACTGTGGTAAGAACTGACAAAGAACACTGACTAGAGCACACAATACTAAAGCTAATGGAGTGGAAACCCAGAGCCTTCTCTTTGAAGACTTCTGGCTCTATCTCCTCAGGTTAAGAGATATACTAAATTTGGAATGATTATCCACATGGTCATAGTTATGTATCTAATGTATGTATGGCATTCACAGTTTACAGCATGTCAATGTGGGGAATTAGGCCTATTTCTCAACTTCTCAATTTTATGTTATTTTATTACCTTCAGAAGTGATTAGCTGATTCTGTAGACCAATCCATATGCTACCAAATATAACACACAAGAAACAAGTCTCCATATGCTTGTCTCATTTATGATGTTCATATTCTAGCCCTTCAAATACACTTTCTGAACAGACAAATGTTCTGATTCAACATGGTAGTGTATTCTACTGTGTTGTAACTTTTGATTACTATTTTAAATCTAGCTTACATATGTAGCTCTTGAAGACACAAGTGCTGCTACAAGTTTGTTAGAAAAGCCCATTCTCACAATTTCTTTCTGCTCCCCAGAAACAGTAACTTTGAATGCTTTTCCTCTTCCCCCTCACTTTTACCTCCAGCTTAAGTTGCTCAATTTTTCAGTTTCCTGGAGAGTATTCTCTACTGATTTCCCACTATGTAACAATGAGAGTTTGTTCTACTGGTCACTGCCAGCTTGCTCCTCTCTTTCTCTAGGTAAACATATTGTTCACAGACCCTATTTTCTCAATAGTTACAGCATAATTTGGACTAGATTAACAGCTAATAGACTTACTTTATAAAATATATATGCATCCTGTCAGTCGGGAACAGTGAGAAAAGAAAAAAGGGGATAGGGGACAAGGTATATCTTTCAAAGGTGTGCCCCCAGTGATTTATTTCCTACAACCTGGCACCACTTCCTTTAGTCCATTCAGGTATAAACACATATAGATTGATCCATTGACAAAGTTGGCGCCCTGCTGATGCAATAACCTTTCTTCAAGCCTTCCAGATCCGCACCATTAGGGGACGTTTCAGATTTAAACCATAATAGTAGTTTAGCTGGGCGCTTGGGCAGGAAGTGAATTCATCCCACAGCACTGACGGCAATGGTCTACTGTCTGGCTTTGGTGTTGCTATAGATAAAACCTTTTTTTCTTCCCACTCAACACTGTAAGAACCTATGATTTCTTCTGTTCTCTTGTGAAGTTTTTCCAGTGCTGGATATGAGTATATTTTCTTTTTACTTGTGTATGTATGATATTCAATCTCAAGATTCCGGTTTAAAATAGTGGAAACACACCTTGAATTGTGTGTCTGTGAAGTCCACAGGACGATGCAGGGTGTCATTTCTCAGGTGTCATGTATTTTTTCGCTCTGTAAGATGAGGTCTTTTACTGGTTCACCCGGCCTTCACTGCCATCTTTTTGTTTGTTTGTTGTTCTTTTGTTGCCCCATTGTTTCTGGATTCAGCTATGTTATACTTTTTCTTATTCTCCACTTCAATCTTGTTTTAGATTTTGGTTTCTGGAAAGTATTTCTTCAACTTTATTTTCCAGTTCTTCCATTAAGTTGTAAAGTTTAGATATGTTTTCATATTTTGTTTCTAATAACTGCCTTCATGTTTTTATTCTGTGAAAGAATTACAGTCAACCCTCCATAGTTATAGGTTCTGTATACCAACTATCACTTAAAAATAATTTTTAAAAAAATATGTGTACTGAACATGCGGGACACAGCACCCCACCCCTTTTCTCCTCAGACACGTAGACTTTTACTATCTCTTTACATAGCAATTAAATGACTAAGGGATGATTTAACTTATATGGAAAAAGGTGCATACCCAAACATGATATAATTTTATCTAGCTGTTTGGACATTCACAGACGTTAGTACCAGGAGGGGATCCTAGATATAATTCTCCATGGATATTGAAAGATGAATATATACATACATGTTACTTTCTGAAGTTGTCTTGCCATGAATATTTTATCTTATTTTAGTTGTCTTTTTTCTTTTTGTCTTTGATCACCACATTGCATGACTCCTGGCTGTCTTGATATAGAAAGCTCTGAACTGAAGAGGCACGAGGAAGCACTGTTTGGATGGTACCTATTGATGGCTAGGCCCACTGTCACATGACCTGGTTGCGTCTTTGAAGAATTCCTAAGGAAAGAAGGTGGGGTGGGTGTGTTCACACGTTCTATGCTGATACTTTGGGAAACAAGGGGAGGAGGATGGGGCTGGAGTTCCTCTATTTAGTGTTTAATACAATAATCACCTACTGTCCACAGCATAGCCCCATATGGAATGTGTCTGATGTCTCTCAGTCTAGTGATCTTACCTTACACTTTCCAGAGAACTAAAGCTCCAGTCTTCTGCTCAATGGGAAAAGAAATCTCTTCTATGTGCATAACTGGCAATTATGTGTGACAGCTTTGTTCTGCCTTCCATCTTCATTGCCAAAGCCTGAGGTCCTAGATGAATTTACACCTAAAGCAAGGGCCTTCTTGGGTTTTCTACTGACGATTGAGGACTCAGCTTTCTTACACTGTGTAGTTACCCTTTGCCACATGCTTCCTGATAAACAGGCTTCACTGCTGGTGTTACCTGTCCTGCTTTCTTATTTTGAAGTTTGTTGCTAATTGCAGAGGAATTTTAGGGGGTGGCAGAGGTGAGCAGTCACAGACACACTGTCTTCATAGTAAGTTCCACCCTGTTGACACTGCAGACCACAGCTATGATAGAGTACAGGTGAATTGTTTCAGAGAACAAGGCACACCTATGTGCTGCACAATGATATTTCAGTCAGCGATGGACCAATATTTAACTATGGAACTGTGAAACTTTGTCACTAAAAAACCTCATAGCCATCTTAGTCTAAATTCAGTATCATGTAGAGAACAAAAGTATCTATTCTGCACGTCTCAGAATGTAGCCCCAAAATTGAGTGATGGACACTGCTTGATTTGCAGATGAGGTGGCTGAGACACTACGAAGTGAAGTGGCTTACCAAGGGCATCCAAAGCTTCATCTTTCATATATCTTGACCAATCATCTCTCTAGGGGTTTAGTAGTTGATATTTTCCAGCTATAGCTAGATTCTGGTATTATTTCCTCTTTTGGGGAGTGAGTTCTTCATATTAGGTTAGGTGTAGCCACAAAATGTAGATAAATTTCTTATAAAACTGCTTGTGGAGATCCAAAACCAAATGGTCAGCCCTCAAAACACACACAAGTAACAAGCAATTGAGCAGGTTGTATTTATGTATATAGGAATGTATGTATGCACATATGTATGTATGCATGCACGTAGCAACTATTAATGAGAAACAGGCATAAATTTGAAAACGAGCAAGGAGAGGTATGTGGGAAGGTTTGGCGGGAGGAAAGAGAAAGGGGAAATGATGTCATTATAATCACAAAAATAAAAGATAATAAAATATTAAGACTAGATTATTAAAGTAGTTGATAGAATCTGAATATATAGCCTTTTGAGGATTATATACAAAGGATTTATACAGAGACTATGGAAACAACATAATAGAGGGGCTAGAGAGATGGCTCAGTGGTTAAGAGCACTGGCTGCTGCTCTTGCAGAGGTTTGGTTTCGTGCCTACATAGTGTAACTTTAGTTCCAGGGGATCTGGCAGACCTCTGTGGGTACCAGGCATATCTATAGTGATCATATATGCAGTACAAGCAAAACCTCAAACACATGAAATAAATATAAATCAATCTTTAGGGCTGGAGAGATGGCTCAGTGGTCAAGAGCACTGACTGCTCTTCCCGAGGACCTGGGTTCAATTCCCAGCACCCACATGGCAGCTCACAACTGTCTGAAGATCCAGTTGCAGGAGATCTGATACCTTTACACCAATGCACATAAAATAAAGTTAAATAAAGCATAAAAATATTTAAAAAATCAATCTTTAAAACCAAACAATCAACAAAAGCTCACCATAATAGAAATGTGATTCATATAGTTTTTAAAAACAAAAAGCAAAATTATTTTACTTTTGAGGCTACTACTTTATTTATTTATTTTGGTATTCTCAGACAGGGTTTCTCTGTAGCTTTGAAGCTTATGCTGGAATTCACTCTGTAGACCAGGTTGGCCTTTAACTCACAGAGATCTACCTGGATTAAAGGTGTGCGCCACTACTGCCCGGCTCAGGTTAGCATTTTAAAATAGAAAGATTATTTTGTTTTGTTTTTCCACGTGTCATAATCTCTCACCAACAAAATGTTGTTTATTAAAATTTAGAAGGCAGTTGGATAGGGGCCATATAGAGACCTGATGGAGACGGGTGAGGGTGTCCAATCACAGTTCTTCTTTCTTTTGTAGGTGCTATTCACCAGTCAGCCTCTGACTTCTAACTCTACCTCAGGGTCTACCTCCTGAACCACAGAGCCCATAATAAGCAATGGAGGGACTATGTTCTGAAATATGACATACTTTGATAAGAAGACAGAGGAAGGATTTAGAAAAACACTCTACTTATTTTGAACAAATGTTTCTGTTTTCTCTGCTAACAGAGATCACAGTCTTAAAGTATTATAAATTATAATGATAGCACTAGCACACTCATGAAACAATGGTTTGTTCAGGTCCACAGGCGTGTAAGGAGTTTTACATAACTGGGCATAAGTGGAATTTTCCTATGTGCACCACTCTCGGATAAAATGAAAGGTGGAAAGCGAGCTGTTCTTAAATACTTACAGATTCTTTTCTCCCTATAGTTTTGCTGTGTGAGCGGGAACGTGCGATGTTGCTGAAAAAGGAATCCTTTTTACAAGCTGATGAAGGTGGGGAGCCAGAGGACTCCCTTCCCCCAGGCAAACTCTCGATGCTTGGGGTTGGACTGATGATCTTAGAATTTTGCCCTGTAAGAAAAATTAAGTAGAGCTCATTAAACACCAGACTGTCACTAGGCCACAAAATACACTGGGTCTAATAAATAGTGTACTGTTTCTCAACACTAACATGAAGATGCTATATTTTAAAACAATAAAGTACCAGTTTAGTTTTTAAATATGTTACGCATACGACATAGTCCATGCATGTTTTTTTTAAAAAAAGAACCTAACTCCCTGAGATGGAGCGTTAGATACCTGAGCCCTCTGCCAGCAGTCGGGTGGCCCCTCAACTGAGAGAGCAGAGGCGACTGTGCTGTGTATGAATATGACTCAGAACCAATTAGCACAAGTGTTCAAAGAGCTGCCTTCTTTCCCTAATTGTAGAACAGCCCCCAGCCCACTGTAGAGCCTCAGTGTCTCTCCCCCGGCTTCTGCCTTGACTGCAATGGTGGCATGTGGAATGCTCACCAAGTAAAAGGTCCATGATTAATAGACGCTCCATACAGAGGCAGTCTTCTCTCTTGGTCATGGGCACAAAGTCACTGTGTTACAGCAGGACTAATGGTTATCTACCAGAGTCTCTGTCCCCAACCTCACCAGCTGTCCTCTGCAGCCCCTCCCCAGGTTCGGGATCTGCTCAGGTTTTCAGTGCAGTGCCTGCTCTTCCTGAGGTGGTTTCCATCCTGTGGTGCCTGGCAGCAGAGCTGCCCCATCTGACCCCCGACCCCCACCCCGAGGTCTTCTCACAGGAATCCCTGGACTCCTGTAAGGTCTTCAGTAGTCTTTAACACCACCCTTTAAAAGCCCATTCCTTCTTCTTTTTACAGGACTGTTTTCCCAATAAATCTATTTTGTTTCTAATTCCACCTCAACAACAGTCTTTAATGAGTGTTGCTGTAATTTCAAATTATATTGAGTACAAGGTTCTCTGAACTAGAAAAGGGCAGGGACTATCGATTCCATGGTCCTAGAAGCATCCTGTGCTGACTTTAGGCCTACAACAGGAACATTCTGCTCTTCCTTACCCTGGCCTTCCCTCCTTTGTCTCCTACCACCTTCCAGGGCTCTAGGCCTCAACTTCACTGGGTTATTTGTTTATGGCAATAACCCACAACTACGATCTCTCTGGATGGAAAAGATCCTGGGACCCATTTAGAAATTTTCTTGTTAAAATCATATTCTTCCCTCCGTTCCCTTCTCTCTTTTCCTGAGTCAGGGTTTCCCTATTTGGTCCAGGCTATACTTAAAGTCACTTTGTAACCCAGTCTAGCCTCACACTTGTAAGCCAGATCGCTAACGTCCCAAGCATGCACCAGCATGCAGGGAACCAGGGAGCTGGACTGGCCTGGCCGCCTTTGAGAGGCCTGTGTTGCAGGGTTTTCAGGTGGCTCCCAGGGTGCTGTGTGCCTTGCAGTTCCAGAGAGACCAGGTATTCCCTCAGGTAGGGAAGCATTCAGGCTATCTCATTATTCTTTATATTTCCTAGACACTAAGCATGCATATAGAAACTTGGCAGGATTATTTGCCTCAGACATTAATCCTGCATATCACACATGGCTAGCAAACATCATTGTATCCTGGCACTTACCATTGTATTGATACTGATAATAACCACTTATTCTGTTTCTGATAAGGGTATAAAATGTCTGATTG
Source organism: Ondatra zibethicus (assembly GCA_004026605.1). Classification (NCBI taxonomy): domain Eukaryota; kingdom Metazoa; phylum Chordata; class Mammalia; order Rodentia; family Cricetidae; genus Ondatra; species Ondatra zibethicus. Next base: position 75,098 of record PVIU01000570.1, on the reverse strand, counting down.
CTTACAATAAACTTGTCAGAGCCTCAGTCTTACTGTGGCTCCTCCATCCTATGGAGGTGTGGTCAAGATTTATTTCTCACTGGCCATATCAGGTACCCTTGGCCTGGTAAGTAAGCCTCACAAAATCTAACCTACAACAAGCTGTACTATTTTATACTTCTATTAGCATTGTTGCGAGCTTCCAATTTCTCTATAACCTCATTAGTACTTAGGAGCTATCTTTTTACTGGAACTCTCTTATTGGGCACAAAATAATGTCTCATTCTGATTCTGGTGAGTATTTTTTTAAGGCATTACTTTCTTTGGTGAAACACTTTTCAAATTGTTTACATTCTTGAAATTGAAGTATATGCCTTTATATTATTGAGCTCTTTCCATACTCTGGGCACAAGTCCTTAATTAGATATATGATTTGAAAGCAATTTTCACTCTGTGTATTGTTTTCACCATCTATATTTTGTCATCTGAAATCCATGTTTTTAATTGTGTGAAATCTCATCTGCCTATTTTTCTTTTGGTACCTGTGCTCAGATCAAAGAAACTACCACCTACAAGATGGTTTTCTTCCACTTCTAATTACAACTGCATTTTCTAGTCCATCTTCCTGAGGAAGACCCTCATTTAGCCCAGGCTGGCCTTGAACTTGGTCTACAGCCAAGGATGACTTTGACTTTCTAGTCTTCCTGCCTCCACCTACTGAGTGATGTCACTGCACATGCCAGGCTTATATGGTGCTGGGATCAAACCTTGGCTTTTGTGCACTCTTGGCAAGAGCTCTTTCACCTGAGCTGTAACTCCCCGACTGACAGTTGACTGATGTGTCTGGCTCTGGCGTTGGGTGGCCTATTTTCATGTACAGATGCATGCTTTTCATAAGGTCATGAGCGTGTGCCATTTCATCACACACTCTGCCTTCCATTCTCTTCCTTTTCCTGGGTTCCCACCGTTTGTACACTGTTACTGTTAATGGGGCTCTGCAGGGTGTCCAATACTGATCATTTATCTTCACCTTCTGTCCTCTCTTCCTCTGAGAAGACACTTCCAGTCAACCCATATTCAACTTCTGACTGTGTATTCTGTCACCACAAGTCTGATGCTGAATTTAAGAAGTAAAAAGTTCACTCTAGCTGTCATATTTTTCAACCACTAAATACTTGATTCTTCAAAAAACTCATATTTATTGATGTTCTTCCTTTGCCAAGACACTGTTTCCACCCATTCGGTCCTTACAATGTGTTCTCTGAACACATTTATAGTAAAATCTACTACGGCACTTCCTCAGAGACAGTCTGGATGGATGGCTTTTTACCAGGTACGAGCCATAGTTCCCTGTTTTATATTCTGTGTGACTTACAGTTTCTGTAACAATTAGACATAATATGATGTGGCAACTCTGGAAATCCGACCCCATGCCACTCTACCTCCTGCATTCACTTATCTTGCTATTTGTTACTGTATTCTAAAGTACTTTTCCATTCTGTGCAGTCACTGAAGCCATTGCTTAGTTACTTTGCTGCTCTATAAATAGACAAAATTTAAATATCTTGATTTTTACCAGGGTTCTTTAGATGTTGGGATGCATCTTATTATATCAAATTATACTATACTATATTATATTTTAGCAGGCAGTTTATAGCTTTGTTGTAGCCATCATTCCTTCTCAAGCAGAGGCTCAAGTTCACCAAGAGTTGAAAGACTACATGTCTTCACCTTTCCTGGACATGAACACAATACTGCTAACATACATGGCTTCAGAATCTCCAGAATACATTGGAACTTTTCAAAGTCTTCATTAACATCCTATTCATATATTTAAGTTCTTTTTGGCTTTTGATCATTCTCTGACTTTCTTGTTAATATTTCAACATCATCTATTTCCATCTAACTGATGCCTTGGGCAGTTGTACTTTTTAATGATTGTCAACAGTTCTCTTCCACAGACACCTTATAATAGAGTCTCTCATTTAGTAAGCTCTGTACATGGTCAAATGAAGATAAGCCTCACGAACAGGGCCTTTCTGAAGTGTTGCTTATAGATTACAAAGTGGTAACTCACTGGGACCCTGACTTTTAGGATACTCTGCATCCATTCTGTACCTCTGTAAAGCTGTGGGGGTGCTGGTTGTCCAATCTACTATAGAGGGGTGAAGGAAGCTACAGAGACACTTGGCATTTTCTGTTTTTCCTTGAAAATATTTAACCTTTGCTTAAATTCCAGGGATCTGAAAAGTTGTGACTTGTTGGGGCCATAGTCCCTGGGCTCCTGCTCTACTTACAGCGGTCTCAGTGTCCTAAAAACTTTTCTCTGTGGCCTGCTTCTGGGCTTAACTTGTCTTGAAAAGCTGCCTGTCTTATAATAAAGACCACCTTACTATTTTTAGAGCTCATAGAAAAAAGATTTTAAGTACCATTGACAATATTTTTGTTTGACTTAGCTATGTGGTAAACCATTTCATTCTTTTAGTTCTTACAAAATGGTTTCCTGTAGCTCTTTGAACAATTTATATATTGAAGTCTGATGAGGAAGTTTCCTAAGAGAGCCTTTTGACTGCTTTTCCCCACTTTTGAGCATAGTTTATTTTTTTTCTAATTCTTGGACTTTATAAACATAATTCTAACCACTACTTACAGAAGCTGTTATTTGTATAAAGTATATTTATATGAATCTAACACTAAAGATATGTGAGGTGACTTAAGTCCATGCCCACTCATATTTGTCCCTGTGGAGATGAGCTGTGCTTTATGTCACCAAGAGGAAGGTGGGTCTGCTGGCAGATCTGCTGCCTTATTTGTGCCAATATCTACTTTGCCATTCCATATGATCCTTTCTAACAATTCTCCTGTAAAACTTTAAAAATAAAGAAACAAATAACCATCAAAACCCCACACATTTCTAGCTCCTGTTTTACCAATGAGAAATGTGTAGGTACTTGATGGTCATCTTATAAACAGACCTTATCCATGTTCTTCCGAGTTCTCTATGGGGCCTCCAGGGAAGGACAGGTCTTATTCTCATCCTGCCTGTTAAACTGTTTTCAGTCACCATGCCAGAATGCTTCTTTAGTTCTAGGAAATGTTCTTTACTGTTCCTTTGGTTATTAACTCTACTTATGTTCTCTTGTCTCTTAATACTTGACATTATAGTTCAAATTCATAGTTAATCTAAATTCCAGGTAGAATGATTTAAATTTTATTATATCCTTAGAACAAGCAAGTATTTGTGGAAGAGTTGTAAGCAGTTATGGTCACCATGTTTTGTAAAATGTTAGTTGCCTTGGATATTTTCAGAAAGAAGGCACACGGTATGCCTTAAGTAACCATGTGTGTCTAGTCCATTCATAAGAAATGGGTGACATATAAGTAAAATTTTCTTATAATCTAGTCGGACTTTGTTCCATTTAAAAGAAATTACAACAATATCAAAGAACAAAATCTTATTAAGCAATCCCATTTTGTATCAATCACTGTTTCCATGTTTAAATGATAATAAACTAAGAAATCTTTTGATTCTAGATTTTGAATATGTAAGAGTACTGTGCATTCTCCTCCTATTTTTCTACACTCATACTTCTCAAGGTAGCCTACCTAAGTAATAAGAGGAGGAGGAACAAGGTATTGAACAGACACTGTGAATATAGCTGGACCATGGTACATATGATTATATCCTACAGATACTGCGAATATAACTGGACATGAAAACTCTAAATAAAATGTTTTCTTCCTCCTTAACTATGCAAATTAGCTTGACACTGTTTTTGTTATTTTGGAAATGCCAACATTTAGACCTTAAGAAAGCAGTTACTGCATTGCCTTCCCTCTAGAGATCTTCTGAAAATGTTTCTGCACCAGCAGTCTTGCCTTGGGTGGAAGAGTTTTTAGAAAGAACAGATGTCACTGGCATGCATGGCATGCTGGGGTAAATGCCCAGTCCTCAGACATTTTCAGCATGTCTGTGACCCATAAGCTACATGGTGGCTCCATAGCTGTATAGACCCTATATACATTAGATAGGAAGCACAATGCTGTGCTGCCGTGAAATCTAATCTATGGTGTGGGAGAATTGTCTGTATTCTGTCAATCATGTTTTAAATAAATGCTGATTGGCCAGGCAGGAAGTATAGGTGGGACAACCAGACAGGAAGTAAAGGTGGGGCAAGAAGAACAGGAGAATTCTGGGAAGAAGGAAGCTCTTTCCCCACTCCTGCCCCAATCACGGAAGAAGCAAGATGTGACCGGCCTCACTGAAAAAGGTACCAAGCCACGTGGCTAACATAGATAAGGATAATGGGTTAATATACATTATAAGAGCTAATAAGAAGCCTGAGCTAATGGGCCGATCAGTTTATAACCTATTGTAGACTCTCTGTGTGATTTTCTTTGGGACTTGCCAGCTGTGGGAACTGGGCAGGACAGAAACCCCAAGAAGCTGGCCTTCATGTTACAAATCTACATTCCTGTTATCAAGTTGGATCCCCTGACGTGGGCTGTGCCTGTATAGGAGAAGTGTTTCGTTCTAACATCACACAAAGGTACTACTGGATCAGACACAGCTACGTATGGATATCTTCTATCCTTTCTTCATTTTCTTTACCTATCTAACACCCAAAGCAAATGGCTGCATCAATTGGACTCAGGTCAATGGAAGCTATTTGTCAAGAATCTCTCAGGAGCCTTGGCTTGCAAATGCCTTGGAAGGAAGGACAAAAGATGAAGAAATAGTTTATCTTAAGCTGATGCTATGTCTTATGGATAATATTTTTATGGGTTTCTTTCCTCAAAAAACTCAATGAGATGAACAAGAGCTAGAGTATATTCTTAAGCAGACATCTGAATATCGTGTATCCGGGTCCAGACATGAGATGAAAACACAGAAGCAATACAGTCAAGAGGCTAGGACATTCAGGGGACCGTGGTGGGAAGGACAGCCCAAGGGAGTGAAAGGGAGACTCCTAGGAGCTGCTGCTTTGGTGTGACTTTATCCAGTGTGCAGGAGAACACTGGGGGCATGTGTTCCCTGCGCAGCTGAGTGACATGAAGCCAAGAGGCTGAACTGTACTCATTAAAGACATGGATCTTAATTCCAGGAGAGTGAGTGGTAACAGCTTATACCCCACCAAGACCCTGGAAACACTGTTGGATTGGGTACTAGTTTGAAGAAAAAAAAACTGTCTAGAATATCAGAACAATTAAATATAGAAGTGTTGCTTTATTGCACTTTTCCTTGAACAGAAAGCTCCTCCACTATTGGATCCTGAGAACCAGGGAGGTCTGTGAGGCTTCCGTTATCATCACTGCTTGAGCAGGTACCAGCAAAGAGCTGGTTTTATGGAACAGGTACCATGACAACATCTGTAAGTAATGCAAGTGGCTGCTTTTATTCTCCTGTTACAAACAAGTAGTTCAGTAACTGCCCAGGTCACCTGGAAGGCAGTGGTACAGCTTGGACTTGGACTCTGGCTGGACTGTAGGGATCATGCTGGGCAAAGCTGCACTATCCTACTTCCCTAATGAGACTGGGTATCAGGGACCTGTAGGAAATGTAGCCTATCTAGTATAAGAAAACGCAGATAGAACGATCAAGACCCAGCACGGTGGTGCATGCCATTAATCCCTACACCCAGGAAGCAGAGATAGGGAAATTGCTGTGAGTTCTAGGCCAAGGGAAGTTTGAGGCTAGCCAAGGCTACATAGTGAGACCCTGTCTCAAAAACAAACAAACAATGCTGCTTTTTGGTTTGCTTTCCAAGGTGTGCTGAGTTAGTCTTCTTAATAACTCCAGTAAAACTTCCCCAGAGGTAATACCACTCACAATGGGCTGTGGCCACCTACACTGATCAATGGAATGCCTCCACAACTGTGCTTACAGGCTGCTCGCATGGAGGCATTTTCTCAGTTGAAGTTCACCCTCTCAAATGACTCCAGCTTCTGTCAAATTGTCAAACAAACAAACCCCAGCACAACTGAACCCCTGTCAATGTGACACACAAAGGCATCACTCTTGAACTACAATCTCTCCTGTCTCATTGTCTCTGAGACACCACACTGATACTAACACATAATATAAAACATTCCAACTTTTGAATCTCACCTTTTAAAATTCAAATACTTTAAATGTTCATTCTCTTTAAAACATCCAAAGTCTCTTTCAAAGCTCCAAGTCTCTCTAAAAATTACAAAAAGCCTCTCAGGGCCTCTATAAAATATAAGAAAGCATTTATATATTTCTTACCCCAAGAGGAAAGAAGCGGGAAACAGTCACAATGAAACCAAAGCAAAACTAAACTCCAACTGCGAAATGACCGATGCGAAGTGACACGCACTATCTTCTGGGTACTGAAGACCTAGGCAGCTCCACTTCTCCGGCTCTGCCACCCACAACACATGTACCTTGCCCTGTAGGCTCAGGCTGGCTCCACTCCACATCTTGGTGGTTGTCTGGTACATCCAGTTGCTGTGGTCTCCACTGCAACTGGGTTGCACCTTCACCCCTGGGCTCTTTTTTATGGACTTTCTCTAGACAAGGTGCCAAACCTCAACCTCTTTCCACTACCGCTTTAGTTCTGGAGCTTCTAATTGCAACAAAGGCTGCACATTCACCAGTGCTAAACCCCAACTGCTCTCCACGGCTCCTTTTTATCTTCAGAATCAGAATTGCCTGGGAGTCTCTTGCATAAGTACCTAGTCAAGCTGCTAGCACAAGGTATAGTCTTAGCCTGCTCTAGACTAAAACTTTCTGCTGACCCCAATGAAACACTTCCCGGATAGTTTTCCTCAGTAATTCTGGTCTCATCTTAACCACAGCTGTTTGATTCTTCAGCCTCATCTGACAAGTATAGACTGTACTATGTCATTTTAGTGGTTCTGGTCTCTTCTCAATCCTAACATTTCTTCAGCTCCAGTGGCCCAGTGCTGGGAGCACTCTGTCTTTCTAGTTCAGTTCCAAAGTCCTACCAAAATCCTCCCCAGAACACAGTTAAGGTTACCAAAGCAATACCTGAACCTGGCACAAATTTCTGTATTAATTTGTGTTTCTATTGCTGTAATAAAATGCCATGACCAAAAGCAACTTGAGGAGGAAGAAAGGGCTTATAACTCATACTCCATAACTGACAGACATCAGAATGGGAACTCAAGTTAGGAATCTGGAGGCAGGAACTGAAGTAGAAGCCATGGAGGAGTGCTGCTTACTGACTTGCTCTGTATTGCTATTGCTTGCTCAACCTTCTTTCTTATATAACTCAGGACTACCTACCTAAGGATGGCAAGAGCACTCCCAGCATGGGCTGAGCCTATCTATATCAAACATCAATCAAAAAAATGGACCGCAAACTTCCCTACAGGCAACTGTTGGAAGCATTTTCTCATATAACTTTTTTTTTGGTCAAGTTGACAAAACAAAACACCTCAAAACAAAACAAAACAAAACAAAAAAACCACAAAAAAACCCCCAACCAAACAAAAAAAAGATCAAACAACCAAACAAAAATCCTGAATGAGACACTCATTTATTTCTGGAACAAGTATTTCATAAAATCACATTTTCAAGCTAAGACATTTGCTTGTCTTATAACAATTATGCTAAACACAGTGGAGCTGTTTGTCTACCTCAGGCCCACCACTCATCACTCTCAACAGTAGCTAGAGTAGTTGATATAGCACCTTGTTTTAAAATCTTATCTCTTCTGTTGCTCCTGGGAGGAGGAGCTGTCTCTTATCTTTTACTGTGTTCTACTCCAATTGACTTGTCCTATTAATTTTCTGCTTGGACATTTCAGTTATCACTTTATCTTGGTGGTCCCCAAGTGAAGTCATCCACAGACAAGTGCGCTCTTATAAATCAATGTGACTCCCATCTTCCTCCCTAATTCTCCCCTAGAAGCAACCATATGAAACCTAACGAGCGCTGCTCCAGGGGAGATGGGATGGCAGCAGGGTTGCAGAAGAAAGTGGAGGGCTTTTCCATGCTGCATTTAATACCTTTGACTAACTGGAGCTGCTGAATGTCACATGTGTTTGACCTTAGGACAGGGTTTTAAATTTAAAAGCAACCTAATAAGTACTGAAATAATATCTCCTTGGGTGTTATGTATTTGTAGATGTCAATATATTAGGCATAAATACACACAGAAATAAAAACTTTAAAGATGTTTATGGTAATGAAAAATCTAAACCAATTTAAAAGAAATATATGTAATTAAATGGAGTGGGATGCCCTTTTGTATGCTGTGAATATGTCTTATTACTATGGGTTAATAAGGAAGCTGATTTGGTCAACAGCCAGGCAGAATACAGCTAGGTGGAAAATCCAAATGGAAAGTACAGGCAGAAAAAGTGCAGAGTCAGGGAGTGAGGAGCCTCCAGAAAAGCAAGATGTGAGGTAACAAGTCATGAGACTTGTGGTAAAATACAGAATAACAGAAATGGCTTAATTTAAGTTGTAAGAGCTAGTTAATAATAAGTCTGAGGTAATAGGCCAAACAGTAATTAGTATTAAGCCTCAGAGTGGTTATTTGGAAACTGGCAGGTGGAAGAGAAACATCCAGTTACAATTAAATCTTCCAAAAACAAATTTTGCAGTAGCAAGTGTTGGCTTTTGTTACTGCAATTTTTAATGCAAAATATAAAAGAAAGCTTTCTAATAATTTTCTAAAAATTATTTATTGCTTTAAATCATGAACTCATTTATATATTCCTATTTTTCTTTTAAAAAACCACACAACTACTATACTACTATATGAAGTCAATGATCACTGAAAGTTTGAAATTCATTTCTTCATTTTCTTTATTACTTTGCTGCTTTTCAGCATAGACAGACATTGCTGAGTCTTTTGTTCACACTGTTCAGGAAGTATGTTAGGAAAATACAAGCTACTTATCTAGTTCAGGAGATACAGGGGTCATTTCCTTGTGTTTCCCTCCCAAGGCTCATCATCACTGGTTAAGAATCCATGTGTCATCAGACAACTGGAACCTTCCATCAGACTGATACACTTTCTGTCAGAGTGTGGTGGCAAAGGGAATTCTGTACACACTCAGAAAAAGGGCTAGTTCCCAACTGAGTTGGCTTGACTGACCATCTAAAGCAAAGGTAATATCCAAAAAGCTGGTGATACTGTGGAAACCAAAAGACCAACAGAAACAGCGTGGCACAGAGCAGGTACTTAACCAATACTTGTTGGATAAACGTGAATAAATATCACTGAATACAGAATCTCAGTAAAAGAAAAAGGAATGATGGATAGTATTTTAATACAAATATAATTTTTTTATTATGGATATTTTAAAGTAAGCAAAACATGGTACGAGTTTTAATTAATACTGTATTATTTCCATTTTGCATTGAATTTGTGAAGGACTCTTTAAGTCAAAATTTCTCTTTATTTCAACAAAAAGGTACAAAGTAAAAGATCAGTGGATCAATCTTAGACATTCATGCTTAAAATCTCAAATTATTGAAAATGAATTACCTTTTTGTATTTCTTAAATCAAATACATGGCTAAGATTACAGTGTTTACTCTGACTGCAAACCACTATCACTCCCTCATTATGGTGGCTGGCTACACTGGTTCAACTGGACAACAAAAGTTTTAATATTATTTCAATATCTAATATTTATTTCAAAATCATGTTTTAAAAAAGGCTGGTTGTAATTTTTTAGGTAACATATGGGTAATCAGCATAGAAACAAATCTTAGAACAACTCTGTCAAATATTGTTACAGAGAACCTATTCAATAGCAGAAATCCCTTCTATGCAGCTAGCCTCCTGAGCATCATGGCAAAAAGGACTTCAAACACACGCTCAATCGTATTTTGCAAAGAAAAAGTCAAAAGAAAACTCACATCAGAGCCTGATGCCACTAAGGTAGGCTCCGAGAGGGACTTTTGTTTTACACAACAGTGCCACTCAGTGGCCAAACTAGGGTAAGGCCAGAAACATGGGTTTTGGGAGAGGGCTGTGACAATAAAGGTAGTCTGGATGGGGTGGTGTAGAAGGTGCCAACAAATGAGAGGGAGAGGGAGAGAGAGCGAGGGAGGGAAGCAGAGAGGGAGAGAGGGAGGGAAACAGATAGGAAGGGAGAGAGAAGAAGAGGGAGGAAGGAGGGAGAGAAGGCAGGTTGTGGCAACTGTACCTTGGAGGTCAGTTAGAGCTTGGACAGGAACAGAGAGCTGAGCACTGCTTCCTGTAACTACGTTGCCTAGATGTCATAAGAGAAAATAATTAGATATCATAAAAGGACAATAAAGAATCTTTTGTTTTTCATACAAAATGTTGTAATAAATTTATGAAATTACTAAAAATACAGAACAGTGAAAGTTCAGGAAACAAGCAATATTTTAAAGTAGATATTGTTGCTAGCGTGGCTCCCTATGGAGAGCCTCTCCTGTTTTTGCTGAAGGGAAAGCACACAAGCTCCAACTACACTAGGGATAGGAAACCGCAACGATCACAAGATTTCTGAGTAGATTTTATGATATGACAAATGTTAGTGTGATTCTTTAAAACATATCTTTAAAAAGACTTATTCAAATGGAATTATACATCATTTATTAAAAGGTATTCTTTTGAAATTGATTTCTTTCTACATCAGGAAATACTTTTAGCTGAACTTTGAAGCAAATTCCTAAGATTTACACAAGCTCTAATTTCATGTTACCCAGGGAAAAGATTTCCAAACTTACCACATGCATTTGCAAATGTATCTGTGAACGGCATAGCTTTAACTTAACATCCTTTTATAGGCAATATTTCATTACAAATTAGAGCCACAGTAAATGCTCAGATCAAAAGGAACAGTTGTAAACACAGAGGGAAGCAGAGGGGTGAGGAGAGCACATTTTAGTGACCCAGACGAGGGCCACCAAGAGCGGAGGCTCACAGACGCTGGACTTTCTGGGGCGGCAGTGTTCAACAGAGAGCATCTTCAGAGTAACACCCTGGAGGCAGCAGTGTCCGAAGGTTATTTGGAGCTACCTAAGTAAAAGGATTCAAGTCTTCTGAAAGGTACCACCAGATATCCCAGGTATAATCTTTAGTTTTTCTATTATATATATGTATAAAACATATATACATATTACTAGTATATATACATTTACTAATATATAAAATTACTAATTAATATACTAAACACCATATACAATTTACTAGGCTCTATATATTATTATTATATATTATATTTATACTATTATATATTATTATTACATATTATATATTCTCACATTAGTATACTAATAAAAATTGACTTTAAATGAATTAACATCCCTTAGTGTTCTGGTGACCTAATGCACTGTGATTTGCAGCAAGATTGCATAGTGACATTACATCATTTTTACCAACTAAAAGAACAAACAAATGTTTGCCTATCTCCAAAATAAAATTTGTTCACAGGAACATATTCCAAAGAAGTGCTTAAAGTAGAAATGGTTACAACCTGACTTTTAATAATACAGTTAACTAAGCTGACTGATAAAGGGTGGCCTTTTCAAGTTTATACAAGCTACCCATCTTGCTACAAAGATTTTCAAAGATCTCTTGCACTCTATGTAGATATGGAGATTCACTTTAATATAAATCTTACTGAGAAGATGAAGGACTAGCTCTGCTGCCTTTTTCTTCAGTGGCTACACAAACTACACCATGCACTTTAAGATGCACATGCATGGGTCTGGGCAACACAACTTCCATTTGACAATTACAAATAACTATGGTCTATAAAAGTCACAATGTTTTCATCTTTACAAACAACCACATTATCTCTCCTCAAAGGCGAGAGGTGGATGGTTCTATACAGCATTAGACTCCAGACAGGCTGCTGTGTTCAAGAGCTGTGTGTGAGGACAGCACAGCAGTCTGTGGGAAACTAGCATCACGGGCCAATGTTGGAGGAGTGCTCTTTCGACCTAAAGTTAATGATATAATGGTCACCCAAAGCACCACAGGTTTTCTGAGCTTGCAGACTTCCTAGGCATCAGTGCAGAAATATTGTTTTAGGTGACCAAACAGTCAGGGGTTTATGAGAAGGTAAATAGAGGAAGGTCATGAGGTAAGCAGTTTTTTTCCTATCTCTGTATATGACAAGGTTTTGGGGGGGAGGGTGGGTATTGACATGAGAATAATGAGCCAGGAACAAACTAGAAGAGCTGTTAAAATAACAACAATCAAAACAAAACAAAAAACCCAACAAACAAACAAACAATCAAACAAATGAAAAGCAAGGGCCATTCCTTTAGGCCAGGGAGCAGTTACAGATGCTTCAGTGATACTCATTCCAACAGGGAGCTGACGCTCTGCTGTCTCCTGACAACTGGGGAATTAGTTTTCACCAATTGTTCCATCTCCACGCACTTCCTTTCTCACTTATGTGATATTAATACTTGACATTTCCTTAGAGATACAACTTTATATTTCTATAGTCATTTGGCTTGGTTTCTCAGAAAATTTAAGCTAAAGCATTAAGAGATTCTCTGACTCATTTGCCTGCCATCAGTTAGAATTACAACAGACTAAAGCTTGTTATCAAAGCAATATTGAAATCATATTTGTTTAGAACAATAAAACAGTACAATTAAGAGATATATAAAATAACATTCATTTCCATTCTGAAAGTGGGCATGTCTCTTGGCATTAAAACACAATTTCAACATGTTAATGATTTGATGTCTCCTTTTCTTTAAATCATGTGCGACAGTTCTATATGAAAATGAGAAGAATGCAATTTTAAATGAGACATTCTCATAGAAGGTAAACTGAATATTCTAATATGCCTTAAATACCAAACATATAAAACTTAGTATTTCACATAGACAAAAAAACTCAGAAAAACTAACATGGTGACAGCAATGGAGGGCTTCAGATGTACATATGTATGTACACATGTGCAATGGAGGGCTTCAGATGTACATACATGTGTACACATGTGCATTGGAGGGCTTTAGATGTACATATGTGTGTACACATGTGCATGGCATCTATCACCAGGGACTAAATCCAATTTAAATTCCAATTTGTAAAACTTTTACAATAATTTTGTATGTGATAACCTTAAGCAAAGGATACAGTTGTAATTTTGTTTGTGTTGACATCAATTGTTATTGATACCACTAAGTACTAAATGCTGCTATTAACATAGTTGTTCCTTTAAGATATGAATCAAGTTTTAGTCAGGATGTTTACTGGACAGAATGGCCACAAACTGCTGTGCTTCTGTGCAGCTTTTGCCATCGTGTTTCTATTTCTTACTTCCAGTGTACAGTCAATATTCCATAGGTAAAAAGAAATGTAGTTGTTTCTAATTTGCTATGAAAAGAGGGGCCTAGCATGAAAAATAAGGGTGAAGGCTCTAAGTAAGAATGTATAAGGCTCCCTGCGGGCAGAGAAGGGAGAACTGGACAGGCCAGGGAAGTACTGGACAGTCCCTGAAACAAGTGAGCACAGCCAGAGTGCTCAGGACAGGGCCTTCCTCATCAAATGAGGTCCATGGGTTCCATCATTCCTTGGGTTTACCTGCTCTTATACCCAGTCTATGGCTCTACCATTTAGTGCATGGACTTGAATGCTTATTTTGGCTGCTTAAGATCTTGTTCAGCTTTTTTTCTCCTAAAGATTCAGTTTGTACTCCTTAGCAATGAAATGGGTGGATGAGATGAGAGACCACAAACTTTCCTTTAAATCACTGCCACGCTGTGAATGCTGTGACTAGTCCATACAGCCCAGGTTACTAAGAGTCTTCAGAAAGCTATCAGGACGTGAAGCATTTCTTACACAGCTATCAGAGAACACAGTCAACTGATGAGCTATATGCTGAGAAAGTTCATACCATCATTTAAGACGGGCATCTATATGACAGAAATATAAACCACACTGTGACAATACGTTATCAAATACCTTCTTAATCAAGAATACAATATCTAACTTCTAAGTTTAAAAGGATCACATACAATAGATTTTTAAAAACTAAGTTTTCAAGGATTTCTGCTTTTGGGATGTTGGTTTCTCAAAGGCAAGTGATAAAATCTCAGGCTACACTTCAGGTTCTTTGGATTTACTGAAATTTTTTCCTACCTTTGTTCAACTGTACTGGCATGCTTTCAGATTTCATCAGCCGCTGCTGCTGTTGCTGCCGCTGCTGCTGTTGCTGCTGCACATGATGCCTTGGGGCTTCCTCAGAGGTGGGGATGGCAGCAGAGAAAGAGCTGTTGCTGTTGCTCCCAGGCACAGGGCCACCCACACTGCCTGGAACCGAGGCTGGGGAAATCAACTTTCTTCCAAAGTTAATCAGGCTGTTGGAGACCTTGTGTATGTTCAGAGGGGCACCTCTGGCACTGGTCCTTTGAGATGAAAAAGGGAACATCAAATGAAGTGGGAAAACATTTAACTTGGAGGATAATGCCATTTCGCACATTCCCCTGGAATAAAAACAACTTGTCTAATCTTGGAAAAAGGTGTTTACTAAGTCAGCTATGTAAAGAAGTACGGACCTAATGTAACCACAGAATAGTAATGTGGCTTATGGAAAATGAGTCTCATCATCCCTTCCTTCCACAGGACACACTATGTGCCAACACTGTGCTAGTTTCTAAGGCTGCAGCTGTTCAAGCAGACACACGATTATTAAAAAGAAGTATGTGTTAGCCTGACTTTCTTAGCTGAACAGCATACCTGACACTTAATAACTTAAGGAAGTGGGACATGATAGAAAGAAGGGAAATTAGGACATAGGAAGGAAAAAAGCCTTTGCCCTGCGCTTGCTTGACGCCTCCAGCAGCTAAAAATCAAGGATTCACACCATTTTCTAAGCAGCTTTCTCTTTTCCTAAGTACAAACTTGTAATTTTCTAGGGCTCCTGATTTTACTTTGTCAAGATGATAACCCATCCAAGGCATCTCTGCGGCCACATGTAAACTGTCTGTCAACCACAGATGGGATGGATGTAAGTTCATGAGATGTAATGTGAGAGCCACCAACACAGTCCCTACGGCTAATGCTGAGACTCTTAATCACAACCCTCCCTTTGAAACTCAAGCCCTACTGATGAGCATGCCTTACTCTTCTCCAGAGTGACTCTTTTCCTCTTAACCACCCTGATTAAATCCACAGCACAAATGTCTTTAACAAACCAGAGCTCTTATTTGAGAAGCCTGCCCATGCTCTGAGGTGTGTCTTTCTTTACCTCATCTTTTATCGCTTGACTTAACATCTATATGGGAATCTCTCTTTTAATAAACCCCAACTCCATCTCATACTGGCTTTTTCTGAAATTCTTTTCTGGGCCGAAGACAAAGATCCAGCTTTACCCGAGTTGAGATCTCTAAAGTTAAGGCTGCTGAGGGTGACAATGTGGAGCCGAGCTCCTGTCCCTGCCACCACTGACTGGAAGACATATTTATTTTGGCTCAGGGTTTAAGTCAGCAGGTAGCTGGTTCCATTCCTTTGAGACTCAAGACAAGGCAGAGTCACCATGGCTGGGAGCCTGCAGAACAGAGCTGCTGACTTCCTGGTGAGTAGAGAGACTGAGACATGAAGACTTCGGCAAGAAACTCCTAAGAATGTATTATCTCCAACAATGTGCTACTTCCTACTTTCTGTCATCTTCCAATAATGTCATCATATTAGGACTCTATGAATGATTAACACACTGAATAAGAAAGAGCCCTCATGATTCAAATACCTGTCAATAGCTGGATACACCAGTCAAGGACCAAGCTAGACACATGGAGATATTTTATATCCAAACCACATTAATACAAAAACTACATAAATATGTGTATGAGTTAAACTTGCTTTGTGGTGTCTCACACTATCTTCCTTGATTTCTGTGGTTTGCTAGGATCTGGGTTATAAATGTGTCTGGCAAAGAGAGAACACCAAATAAATATTTGTTCTATGAAGACTTAGTTCACAGATGATTCAGCCTGCAATGTATCTCAGGACTACCAGTTACCATGTCATTCCCTTCTCCCACACCTCCTTGGCAGCACTTGTAAAGCACTTTCCAGTGGCAGCTGTCACTCTGAAACAGAACCAATCTACAGTTCTGTGATAAAGAGGAAACACTACCGTGCTTCCTCTGTCCACAAAGTTTTCTCTCATGGCACCAGCCATGCTGTGAGCTAGGTCCTGAAGGGCTCACGTTGCATTGGAGAAGGACTAATCCAATTTAAAAGGGTGATAAAGTAAGATTCATTTACTTATAACTCAATGCAGTGTAAACATAGTTTAATAAAATTAATTCAAATGATCCCTTTTGTATCAAGTTTTACATTTTGTGGAAGCGAGGCTATACAGTAGGTATACTTGCTTTTCAGCTTTTACTAGCTTCCTAATGAAGCAGGACATACTCAATTTCTACACACCTTCTCAATCCATGTTGACTGAATACAAACAATGAATGAAATACAAAGGACTCATCAGTTCTAGACTGCAGAGGTAGTCATCTCTGCTACTGTCATGCAGCCTGAACACATTCCTATTCCTAGTGAAGCATGAAGATGGCTGCCATGTTCAGCTGCATTTCAGTCTTGCTTGTGTGCAAATCAAGATCCATAATTCAAAGATATGAAGAAGTTTATAATGTTGTTACCCCTTTATATAAACAAAAATGTACTAGTCAAATTCCCATATTGCCAGTTGTGAAATTTATATGCTGATACAAGTACCAAGAAACAGCTACAGCACTATCAAGAGAGTGTGGCTAATGTACCTTCATTACTACTAATAACCACAAAAACATATAGATCAAGCTTGTGCTGAGAGATTTTTCTTTTCATCTGAATAGCTTTTAAAGAGATGAGCTTCTTTTTAAAATGTTTTTGTCTTTTTAAAAAACACACTTTTCATCTACCACTCAGAACTTCTAGAAGCATATTTTCTTTTAAAAACAACTCTTGAAGGTGAGCGTTTTTTAAGATGTAAGCAATAGCAAATCATGTACTTCTAGGAGAAGCCTGTTTTCCATGGCTTGTTTTCAAGGCATGACAGTTTTTACATCAAAGTTATTCAATTTAGCGCTGAATCAAGTAGCAATATCCTTCACCTGAAGCAATAAATATCTTGCCACAGTATTTGTGGCTGTGGAGTGTACTAGTCATGGGAATCACTGTAGCTGTCAGGTTTGAAGGACAGTGGGGGCTGGTAACAGAGCGTAATGGGCAGTGTTGAAATAAACAGCCAGAGGAATGAATCTGGGGTTAACAAGACATTGATTAACCACATCCACGTGACTGAAGTCTCCATGGGTATTGTCTACAGTTAGAAAGACAGCAGAACACAAGAGATACTTTAACAGTGCCGAGAGCTTAGACTGTTAGACTTTTTCAGCAACATGGCATTTTCTGAAGAACCAAGAATCTCTCTGAAACACTTTCATCCTAATTCAGCTCTGACTGGACTACTCTGGAAATGTGTGACTCTGGGTGCCTTCCTACCTTCCCCATTCCGTACACAGTTGAAAGAGAGCTAGAACCTTCACCTTCTTAAGTGGCACAGTCATGACCCAGCTTCTAAAGCTTTAAACAAAAACCAACTCTTCTCCCTAATATAAACAAACAAATAAAACACCCTAAAAAAGACCTCTAAAAGCCAAGCAAACTTTGGTTACTGCAATAACTTTAGCACAATTTCCTTAGACTCTTGTTTATATTTTTGAAAGATTTATTCTCAATTTATTTTAAAGTATTCCCTTCCCCTGCATTCTGACCTGCAGTTATTATTATTATTATTTATTTCTACTACTGTTCCCTTCCCCAAGGTTGAATGCTTGGTTTGCTCATTCAGTTGCTCATTTACTTATTCACTCTTCATCTTTTGTCTTTCCAATAAGAGCATTTAAAGGTATATATTTTCATCTGATGACAGTTCCACTCTCACTTTTCCTAAGTCTATTGACACAACTGTTGTGTAGGTACAGCTTACATTTTCAGATGGCTATCTATGCTTATGTTATTTTTTGAGTAAAAACAGAAATATCAGAAGAATAAAGTGTGAAAATATTCTAGCTTTTTAAAAGTATTACAAAAACTACAAATTTGAAAAATTGTTTGGTTTAGACAACTTTTAATTTTTTTGTCAATTAGTTGGACCTGGATAGAGTTTAAATAGTGATTATGATTCATTAAAAAGTCACATTAGGGTTAGTGAGATGGCTTAGTGACCCAGGTTCAATTTCCAGCACACACGGTGGCTCACCTCTGTAACTGCAGTTCTAAGGGCTCCCTCTACAGGTACCAGCCGTAAATGCGGTGCAGACAACATGCACATAAACACCACGCATACAATAAAATTAAAATAGTGAACACGGAAACCCTAAACTGCCAGTCAACAAATGGAGTAAGAAATGAAGAGGCAGTTCTCAAAAGAAGAAATACAAGTGGCCAATAAATATTTTAAAAAGTGTTCGACATCTCTAGTTATCAGGGAAATGCAAATAAAACTACTTTGAGATACCACCTCACCTCAGTCAGAATGGCACCCACCAGAGACCTGGCACCATTGGGTGGGAGAGGGAAAGTAGGAGAACCATTATGGAAATCAGGACAGAGTATCAGCATATCATTTTCTCAAAAAATTCACAAGAGAAGTATCCTATGGCCCAGCTATATCACTCCTGGGCATAGACAAAGGACTCTATCCTACCACAGAGATGTTCACTACTGCTCTTTGCATGACAGCAAATGGAACCAGCTTAAATGTCTATCAGCAGATTAACAAGTAATGAAAATGTGGTACATGTGAAAGATGGAATTTTATGAAGCTTAAAAGAAAACTAAAATCTGCAGGAAAATGGATGTATCTGGAAGGTAAAATACTAAGCAAAGTGACCCAAACTCAGAGAGACAAAAACCTGCATGTTCTCTCTCATATGTGGATCCTCGTCTGTAACGTGTCTGTGGGTTCTGTGTGTATGTGGGTGTATAAATGCAGGTTAGAGTCTTAAGAAGACAAAGAGAGGATAAAAGAAAGTGATGAGGAAGAACATGGGGTGGGCAAAAGGACAGGGACATGGAGGAGGACGAGATGGAGTAGCATAGGTCATAAGAAGAGGTGAGGGAGAACAGAGGGGCAGGAGGACCAGGAGGAAACCTTTCACACTGTTACCAAAAATGCCTTAATGCTACTTAATAACTTGCATGCTAATTAAAAATTATATTAAAAGATTACTTTTAAGTGAAAAAATCCAACAACTTGTTTTTGGTATAGACACAAGCTCTGCTTTGTATTCCTGCACACTGCTAGTTAGTTATCACTCATCTGCTCTGAGTAGATATGAGTTATGGTTCATATTTATTTATTTTATGCTAATGCACAGCAACTGCTTTGGAAATTTAAGACAGTTAGTTGCCAGATAATACTATTTTATATTGTTGTAATGTCTTTATTTGCATTTACAAACTCTTTAAAGATAATTCTAACATTTAAGCTAGTATTTAATATTTTTATTGATAACTTTATACATATAATGTCTTAATCAAGCCTCCCCTATTCCTTCTCTTGTACTTTCTTCTTGTACATCTGTGCCACCATTTCCTCCCAATTTCATGTGCTCCTGTCTTTTTAATTCACTGAGTGCACTTAGTGCCACCAGTATATAATATACATGAAGGGCCACTGACTAGAGGATAGGTGCTCTCTCAGGAACTGTATCTCTGAAGAAAACGAACGCTTGTTCCCCCAGCAGCCATCAGGTGCCAATAGTTCCTGAGCTATTTAAGAAGAATGACATTTAAAATGAACCCAGTTTCAATTTTAAGCATTAAAACTGCAAAAGAAAGGCTGTAGAAACGGTACAATGATTAAGAGCACAATCTTTTTGCAGAGGACCTGGGTTCAGTTCCCAACACCCACATGATGGCTCACAACTGCCTATGGTTCATTTCTAGGGAGCCTGAAGTTCTCTTCTGACTTCTGTGGGCACCTGCATAATGTGGTGCACACAGACTCACACAGGCACACAAGAGATACAAAATAAATAACAAATCCAAAAAATCTCTAACATTTCAAAAGGGATGATGAAAAATCTTTCTTCTATTCATCATTGGTGTGGGAGAATTGTCTGTATTCTGTCAATTATGTTTTAAATAAACGCCGATTGGCCAGGTAGGAAGTATGGGTGGGACAACCAGACAGGAAGTAAAGGTGGGGCAAGAAGAACAGGAGAATTCTGGGAAGAAGGAAGCTCTTTTCCCAGTCCTGGCCAGACCACCGAAGAAGCAGGATGTGACCTGCCCTGCTGAAAGAGGTACTGAGCCATGTGGCTAACATAGATAAGAATAATGGGCTATATAAGTTATAAGAGTAAATAAGAAGCCTGAGCTAATGGGCCAATCAGTTTATCATTAATATAGACTCTCTGTGTGATTTCTTTGGGGCTTAACTGGTGTGGGAACTGGGCAGGACAGAAACCCCAATGAGCAGGCCTTCATGTTACACATCATGATTCTTTGTATAAGAATCTCAGTATTCTTACAAAGAAGTGTGTAAAAAACAAATCAGTGTCCACACACACACACACACCCCAAGGACAACAGGATAAATAGGTAAAATAAAACCAGAAGGACAGAAAAGAAAGGATACATAGTATATTTCATTTGTGGGAGAAAGATATTGGAACTAGGGTATCAACAAAACCCACAGTGAATATCTGTTGAGTGTTTTTCCTATAGCAAGTCTCACTTGTGGCTGATATGAGTGGGTGAGTAACAGCTGACTTCAGTTGCCTTAGAAGATCCTGGGCAAAAAGTGACAGATACCAGGAAGGATGATGATACTTTAAAAGGATGAATTCTCAAACGATACTGGGACAGCAGGCAGAGAGAAGACAGCCTGACAATAAAGAGTGTCCTCTGAAGGTACTAGGCAGGGCTCTCCCTAGAGAGGGCTTGGCAAGGTCAGGTGGGAGTAGTGCTTAGCAGCTCGAGAGTCAAAGTATACTCTAAGCTAAGGTAAGAATGAGAGACCAGTGTGCCTGTGACCGAGGAGTGGAGAGAAGGGGAGGGTGGGAGATAGTGGCACACTTATCCACAAGACTGGATAATTGATGGCAAAAGGAAAACTCTGAAGGGTAAAAGTGGCAGTATAATATGAACTGCTGTAAACTGAGATTTTTTTGACTGTTTCATGAAAGATAGTCTACTGGGCAAGAATCAGAAGGGTCTTCAGATAAAAAGACCTTATGTAACAAGTGAATCTAATGTTCTTTTATCTTTTAAACATACAAAACTAAATACCCAGCATAAAGAGGAAGAAATTTAAATAGATGGTTAGTAAGATTTCTTAGGACAGGGGTTTGAGTATGATTGTTATACAGGTGCCTCTATGCTTAAATAATCATATCCAACATTCAGCAAAATTTGTTGAATTAAATGAACTAGTTACTAGTTGTGAAACAAGACTTAGATGAAATGAATAAATAGAACAGAGCTCCAGATAAGTCTCATGGGCTATGACACTGGTCTCATAATTACATTAAACTATGGGACAAACATATCCATCAAAGCTGGGTAATTTTGTAGTAGCGTTACTCTGTTTTTACTGTTGTAATAAAAGGTTCAGGTTTAAGTTTAAAAGTCAGCCTCTTGTTGTACATTTCCCCAGCCCTTAAGCTACCATTTCCTAAGTGGCAGTCGTTTTAATGCAGAACACGCTGTATGTATGCACTCTATAAATATATACTTAGTCTGCCGGAATTCTCCAGAAAAGTTAACACACAGGAAAATGCTTAAGAAAAAAAATTTGGACAGTTTGGCAGCATTTATCATTGCTAACATTGTTTTCTAGAGTAAACTCTGAAATTGCATTCTAATTTGAAATGGTTCTGGTTTGACAAGTTAACTCTTGAGACATCTAAGTATAGTATTATGAAAAAACAGAACTGTTCATCAGCCCTTTATGCCAATGTTAATTTCTTTTAAAAGTATGATTTGAATGTTTTTATTCCTACAGTGACCCTTAAGAGTTCTGTGTGTGCAATCGCCGATCACAAAGGATGCATTTATAAGCTTATTCTGTAGTGCTAAAGCCAACTGGGAAATGCGATTTTAATTTTGTTACTGAAATAATTTAAAAATATATCATAGAACTGCCTCTTTCCATTCAACAGTGAAGATCCAGAAAGAGATTACACCAAGTAGAAACTATTCAGGTTTATTAGTGTTGGAAAAATGAAGCTGAAAACTTAAAAATGTATTCTTTTGGTATATTTTAAAAATTTCATTTCATAGTATATATTCATTGTAAATGATACTGTGTTATAATGATACTGTGTTGCATTTCCCATGCAAGTATATGTTATATGTTGAGTATATTTCCCCCCATACTGCCCTCTTCTCCCCTTTCCCAGCCCTTTTGTGGCTAAAAAAAAATTCAATTGTATATACATGCAACATTTTCTTTATTCACCTATATGTTGTTAGACAATTAGGTTAGCTCTATAACTGAACATTACAAATAGTTATACAATAAATACGGATAGGCAAGTATCTCAGTGGTGTGATGGTTTGGAGCCCTGCAGGTACGTTAATGCTCAGGAGTGGTACAGGTGCGCCATGAGGTAGATCTAGTTTTAGTGCTCTGAGGATACTCCATACAGATTACTATAGAGCTTGTATTAACTCATATTACCACTGTTAGCAAAAATATTTTTTATGATGCCATAAAGAATTTAGGAAATTTATTTAACAAAGATTCATTACACACCAGCCTTGGCATGTTAAATCTAGAAAATAATCCTCATGAAATACATAAAAGATTCTTGATGGCTTCTGATACTGTTTGTGATTCATAACTACTGTCTCTGGGAAGGGACTTACCGGCTTTTATTCATAAGGTCCGCTCCCCGTGCCTTGTAGTAATCTAAATTGGGGTGGAACTGGTAAGTTACAGGCCTTGGATTTCTCTAAAGAAAAAGAAATACAATAAATTAAAATAAAAAAGACAGAAATTAATAAAATGACCATTTAAATGTTCTATAATATATAATAAGACATTTAATAATTATTATGCTTCTATTTTCATTGGTTCTTTCTTGGCTAATCAAAACTGAAAAAAATCTAAACATCCTTTATTTTTAACGTGTGTTGTTGCTCAAATATATCACTGTCATTAGACTGGTTTTGATGCTTTAAGTTACTTTCAAATAAAATTTTCAAAATTGAGAAAATTATAGCAAAATTATAGTAAAGTTAAGTAACACAAGCATGAACAATCAAAAAAAGGCTAAGGGACAAGGTGTCCAGAAAACTGCACTTTGGAGGAAAAAAGTAATCATCAATATTTGATGATCAGAAAACTCAATTCGTCCACTAGATGGCACACTGAGTCCTCTTCCCAAAATGAATTATTATTATTATTATTATTAATTTTTTTTTCGAGACAGGGTTTCTTTGTAGTTTTGGAGCCTGTCCTGGAACTTGCTCTGTAGCCAGGATGACCTTGAACTCACTTGCCTCTGCCTCCTGAGTGCTGGGATTAAAGGCTTGTGCCACCACTGCCCGGCCCAAAATGAATTCTTTTAAAGTTAACAATTTCTAGGTCATCTAATTTATGAGTTTAATAAGTGCCCAAAATATGTCAGACAATGGAAATATCAGGATGACCATTAAACTGACTAGTGAAAGTAAAAACTGCTCCTTTCTGTCACTTAATATTATTTACAGCATGACGAAATGCCCTTAAATCATTAGGTTTAGTGTGTCCACTTAAATTTGCAGCTACTGTTTAAACTATATTAATTATTTAAACGTACCAACCTCCTCACAAACAAATAAAAACATACTTACATTTTACAAAATTTTAATATATTTATGCCATAATTTAAATGCACAGCACAATGTCTAACATGTTAAATTGTATAAATTGCCATTAAATGTTTTATAAACGTCTAAATGTTTTCTACTGTCCACCCAGGCATTTAATTTAGGGAATACCTAGGTCTTTACAATAGAGCATACACTGTTCTATGAGAGATCTAGTTAGACACAACGTAGCTGAATTTTATCTTAATAGAAAGTTACTGATATGCTTAGATATCCCTTGGAGACATAATTCTGAAACACTGATACGCTTGTATGCTGGTGTGGCGTAGAGAGGGTGTATAACTGTTAAGGTTAAATAGTTCGAGATTCATCAAGCTAACACGCTGCGTCTCACTAGCCATGACAGACAGACCTTTTTTCTTATGTTGAGAGTATTTCCACAGCTCAACCGTTCATAGCTCTTCCAAGGTAACCATAATTATCAGGCAGAAATGACAATCTTGTGATTTAGCTACAGTTACTATCTCACTGGTTTGGTATTCAACACAGATCTGTAATAATCAAATCTGAATTGCCTTGATGAAGATAACGGATGCTTCCATGACGACCATACTATTACATCTAACTGTAACTTCTCTCTCTAGGAATTACATTGGTAGCTGATGACAACCTGGACCCAAGTATAATGGAAAATAAAATAGAGGTTAAAGCCCTTGGCAGACTGACAGTCCACTCATGATCTATTTTAAAAAGTGACTTCTACAAGACTATAATTCACGACTGATTCTGTTCCTTATTCTCTGTGCCCGGAAAAGCATTTTGTTTTTGTTAATATAAAAGGCTTTTTTATTCTGACTTTCAACAAACTAAAAAAGGATCATGTTACTTTTGTCAGAAAATAATAAAAGAGCAATCCCATGGAACAGTTTCCTGAAATGAACTTCTTTATAAAGAAATGACAAACAATTCAAGACATGAAGTGCTGATCTATCTAAGCACTCAAGGCCATTATTAGAAACAATGATCTGACTGGAGCACATGCATTCCTTCCTGGAGCCTAATAAATTACTAGAAGCTCCGCTGGAATCAAAAGGAGGTAGTTTAAAGGACTGCAATGCTGGGGCCAACATCAAAAAAGTCAAAAGATGATGATGATATGGAATAATTACATATGAAATACCAAAAAAGGAATTATTCTTCAAAGTTATTAAAAAAGTTTCCTGTTAAGATGGTGTTATTCCTAACATATAAACACACACATACAGATAATCTGAACAAGCACTATGAAAAAATATGTGGGCCACAAGACCAAAACTTCATTGATAATTAAAAATTATCTAACATACACACTTGAACATACACACACACCCGAAACAAATGAAAGTAAATGCAACCATGGAAAAATTTATTAATGAAATACTTTTCATTCTTTCTTTAGGGAAAGTCTTTGAAATCCAGTTTTATATTTCACACTTAAGCCATGTTTCAAGTCACACTTCAAACATTGAACGCCACATGTGGCTTGTGCTAACTGAGCAATCAGAGATCTGTACATCTGATACAACTAAAAACCACTGTGTGGCTGTGAACATCAGTGTATGTACATCAGCAGCAAAAAGAGTAAAATTCATTGCTGTAGTTTTGTAATTTACTTCTGTTTTTCCTTTTAATTATTAGTTTATCTGCTTTTAATGTGTTTTTAAAAATCAAGACTTCCAAAGGAGAGAAATAGCCAATAGTCCTACCCAGTTATGATGCCTAGGAGCACAATGACTAGCAGGGTGCCACAACCCTAGGAGTGCAGCAGTGGCACACACACCTTAGACACAACCCTAAGAGTGCAGCAGTGGAACACACACCTTAGACACAACCCTAGGAGTGCAGCAGTGGCACACACACCTTAGACACAACCCTAGGAGTGCAGCAGTGGCACACACACCATAGACACAACCCTAGGAGTGCAGCAGTGGCACACACACCATAGACACAACCCTAGGAGTGCAGCAGTGGAACACACACCTTAGACACAACCCTAGGAGTGCAGCAGTGGAACACACACCTTAGACACAACCCTAGGAGTGCAGCAGTGGAACACACACCATAGACACAACCCTAGGAGTGCAGCAGTGGCATACACACCTTAGACACAACCCTAAGAGTGCAGCAGTGGCACACACACCTTAGACATAACCAACAGCTCTTTAATTAGACTTAAGAACCGCTCAACAAGAAGGAAACTGTCGGAGCCAGCCATGATAAGCTAAATATGAACAGATCACCCAAAGGAAGTTCTTTACTTCCAACCATTATCACCTGCTAGTGTAGGACTCAGCCATCGATAAATTTAATAGAGGCCTAGTCTCAGTAGTTTACCCTGAAGTAATACCTGGTTGCAGGAAGGACCATAAACTAAGATTACCTGAGCACCACCCAAGAACAGGCCATCCAAAGGAAATGCCTAATGTTCCAACCACTGTAGACAGCATCACCTGCCAGCACACACTCACCAGGACACCCCTAGACAAATGTCAGCCAATCAGGGGTCGTGAACCTCAGAAACCCCTCACCGCCACCTTTGCTACTACAAAAACCCAACTCTAACTGAGCTCTGGGATCTCCGTTTATTCCAATACGTTGGACATGTGGAGAGACCGAGTTTGCAAACTTGCATAAAATGAAAGCTCTTTGCTTTTACATACGGGACTCAGTCTCCTTGTTGGCTTTTGGGGACTTTGTGGATTTAGGCATAACAAAACTCTGTCTTGTACTAGTGAGAGACCCAGGCCCCAGAAAATCCCTCATCTGTAGCCCCTACACAGATCCTCAACAGCTCAGCTCTAAGCCCCAACCCAGTGAAAGAAACACACCATGAAAATGGGACCAGAGTCAGGGGAAGAGACTCTTTGTCTCCAAACCTAGAGCCAAAGATATTTGCCCTGGTCCCAAAATTAGGGTAAAAAAGGTAAAAAGAACCAAAGAAAGAAACAGTTTGGCCCCAGAATCAGAGTCATCTCTGCCCCACACAAAACCAGCCAATCCCTGAGCAGGGAAAACTGACTAATCAATGAACCCCTAGAGGCTTAGAATTCTCCTCAGGCCTGGAAAGCCCCCTTATATCATAGGGGCAGCCAATCACAAGCTCAGAGGCTTGGAATTCCCCAAGCCTCTGATTTGATCACCTCTGGGCTCTCTCCTGTGCTGTTTCTGTTGCTGCTGCTGCTGTTTCAGACAGACAGGAGGACCCAAGTTAACCTGCAATAAAGACTCTTTGTTTTTGCATTGGAGTATGTCTCATGGTGGTGATTTGGGTTACTGATTTTGTGTGTAACATTAGAAGCCTAGCTAACTATTCAACACTGGTGAATGCTGGTTGCTGGAAAATCTCTGACCACCACTTTACTCAAAGAGCGTAATACCTAACAACATTCTTACTATTTGTCCTTATATTCACAGGTAAGTGTAGTATTTACCCATCATCAAGACAACTCTTTGCAACAGATGGAAACCATTACATAAACCTACAACCTATTAAAATGCAGAGTTGTGGAGCCAAGTCCTAATTGATACATCTATTAACACAACTCCTACATCCAGTGCTCAGGGATCCTTGTGGAAGAGGGGATGAAAAGACTATAAGAACCTGAGGAACAGGAAGTTTGTTGTGAGACTCTATCTCCTTAATGTCAGAGAAACTATACCCATAAAGTCTCACAAAAATTGGTTATGTAAACATAACCTGAACAAGAATCAGGGAAGAGCACAGGAATTAATTATCCACTACCAAATGGTCAGTCCCGGAAATAGACACATACAGGTAACATTATGTGGCCTGAAAAGATAATATTTATATATTTAGTCATAACACACACACACACACACACACACACACACACACACACACACACACACACACACGTATGTCTTGCAGACCAAGTGACTTACAGAAGCAAAGCTGGTAGCACTAGACATCAAAGTTTTAGGAGGAAAACCATTCCAATAAAGCTAAACTGAGCAGTGAGCTTCTGGCTTTCCAAAATGCTTTTGTTACTTCAGCAAGATGTCCAAACAACTTCCAAAAAGGCTTCAACTAAAAGGCTTTCAAAAAGGAATCAACTAAAGATTCGTCAGGTACAGTTAGTTAGTTTTCCTCGCTTCTTAGTTCTTCATTATGACAGTTCTTCATTATGACAGTTATCTACTCCCTAATGTAATTCCGGCCAAGGGAATTGTCTCAGAAAAATAGGACTTTGAATGCTGATCCGTCAGTCCTGTGGTGCCTTTTGTAAGCTCAATCTGTTTGTAGCATGTAATGCTCCTTCTCTCTTACGTACTCCATCCATGACAGTACCATTTCAATACCTTTCGTTTAGTTTAAACTTAACTTTTTATGGCAGTACACAAATATTTACATGCTAATCCACAGGAAGAAAAACTAACTATAAGATAATGCAAGAAGTGCAAGTAACTACCAGATGGCACACAAAAATCTCCCTTGTTCTGAGCCTGATAAAAATCAAATTCATACAAAAGGTCACTACAAACAGTACTGTCAGCTTTGATGTTCTCATTCTTGCCGTTCATTTGAAGATGATTATCCTTTTCTGAATCACTTTTGAAACTCTAGAAGGAGTCTGAAGTGCTTATCCCCTTTTGAATAGCAGAGAATCTTTCAAAGGACTTTTATACAGACATGTGAGAAGGGCAAAGAACAAAGGAACCAATTTTAGGGATACTGGTCTTAATGTCCTTTGTACCAGGAGGATCTCAGATCTACTTAAGGTCCCATGTTGAAGACAGGACCACTAGAAGGGAAGCAGCAGTGACACATGTACTCAGACTGCTGTCTACTCTTCAGCATCTGGGAAATGAGTCAGTCAAACTCTTGATTTAGTTTTTCCACCTATGAAACTGCAGGAGGATTCAATGACATTATAAACATAATATGTCAGGTACTTGACAAAATCTCAAGAGAGATGGGAGCTATAATGGCCTATGACACCATTGAGCACTGACACACAGGACAGACTTTGACCCAGAAGGCAAATTTAACAGTATGACAACCTGAAATCTGTGATATTTAATAGGTACAAAAGTGATATTTCATACTTCTAATAATTACAGATAATCTCATAACAGGTTCTGTCGAACAGTTTGCTCACACACACACACATACACACACACACACACACACACACACACACACACACACACACACACACAAGCATGTTCGTGGCATGCATGCACTCCCATGCATGCAATGGGACATACCATACCCATTTTATATGTGGAGAAAAAGGCTGTCTTATTATTAGATATATTTATAAATATATTACATATATTTATAAATTTTTGAAAAGATATGAAATCATACTATTCAGTATTTGTTAGCTTATGAGATTTTAATAATTGTAGTGGTTACCCACAGTACATCCAAAGTATAGCCATTTTATAGTTGATTGGCCATGATTTTGAAAATAAACTAAACTGGAAAAAGTTGTTTAGTATTCAACAACAAAAACAAAAAAGAACTTTATGTCTGTAGCATAATATGGGTCTGGCATGAAGAAAATACCTGGCAAATGAATTATTCTGTTTTCTTTCTCCTAATTTCTTGCAACCAATCCTTAATTTTCATAGCATGCCAGATTAGTAAAGGGGAAAAATAAGGCTCCGGAGGAGAAACAGCACTGTAAAAAATATGTGGAAAGTTTTTCTTTGATGAAAAATGAGACCTTTATTTTAGTGAATATATTTTAGCTTCAATGTTAGGGGAAAGGCAACCGTCATTAAAAAAAATGAATTGCTCAGCTGTCTATAAGCACAAAGCTCTAGGGGAATTTCTTAGGACCCCAAAGGCAAAGCATTCCAGAGTTCTACAAACATGTGTTGCAGGTGTTTATGAGAGGCAGGTGGGAGAGCCTCTGCCATGGCAAAGAAGTGAGTTTAATATGCTGTGACTGACATAGCCTCACCACATCCAAGTCAGAGACACATGTTAAGAGCCAGTGGAGGTGGCAAAGCAGCTTGTCCCCAATAGTTATCCTGGTAGTGCCAAGCAAACACAGTTCTTCTCTTGCAGTTTTATAGAAAACAAACACTACCAATTACAAAAATATAAAACCAGACCAAAGCAAACGAAAGGTGTCTTAGAGCTGGAACAAAGAATAGCCTGAAATGGTGATCACTATCCAAGAGGTAAGGATGAAGTATTGTTGCTTTCATTTAAACAAATATTCCTAAGGAGACAGTTTGTTGTAATATCCCCTCTTTGGTTTGCTAGGCAGCATTAGATTTATCATAATTCTCCTAAAGCCTAAGATATTTCTATATTAAAATGCTAATTGTGCCTTTTCTTTTGCCTGTAATTAAAGCTGGAGAATTCTGTGGTCTGCTGTTCACTGATTGCTAGAGGGTTCACAAAAGGTCTTACCTGATGACTACACACTGCCCACCATCAACTACAAATATAGTGATCAAACAGGCAGGCATTAGAACCCCACACAGTCAGAGTTCTGATTCTCCCTCTCTCTCTCTCTCTCTCTCTCTCTCTCTCTCTCTCTCTCTCTCTCTCTCTCTCTCTCTCTCTCTCACACACACACACACACACACACACACACACACACTACTGTAAATGTCAGATTTTATAACTTATCTCCTTCTCTGTCATTTACCCAGGAGTACAGTCTCATATATTACTTGTGATTGAGCACAATACTCATTTTTCTATAGTAGTAAGATATATGCTGAGTAGTAAATCAAGACATACCTTCCCCATATAAGCAAATGGTCTACACTGTGAGCTGATTTCAAATGCCTCTATACAATAAATTTATAATACATCAGATTTTGAAAAATAAAATCTAGTTTTTTGTAAAAATTTGAAAATCTAAAAGGTATGAATACAATGCATTTGTCAAGTTAATAGATTTTCATCTGGGGCTGGAGAGATGGCTCAGAGGTTAAGAGCACTGACTGCTTTTCCAGAGGTCCTGAGTTCAATTCCCAGCACCCACATAGTGGCTCACAGCCATTGGTAATGAGATCTGGTACTTTCTTCTGGTGTGCAGACATACATGCAGACAGACCACTGTATACATAATAAATAAATAAATTTTTTAAAAAATAGATTTTCATCTAAGAAAATAAGGAACATAAAATTTTCTAACTTGGTAGTATGTTAGACTATTAACTCAGCACCAAAATGAAAATGACCTCTTGCATATACTAATATTGCCTACATCTTTTGATAGGAAGTACCATTTTAGAAATAGAATATGAATATATTATGAATAGTGAGTATTAAAAATCTTAGAGAAATTAATAAAATGTAGGTAAAAGATAAAGTTTAAAAAACAAGAACGTAAAACCAACATTAACTGGACAAAGACAGACACAAAACCTCTGAACCCATGACAGCCTCATTTTATATGGCAACTAAAACAAAATCTCTAAGGAGACATGCCCATGTCTCTCGGCTGAGGTCTCCGATGGCGGGAAGCATTTACAGCAGCTGTACGTCATGCACAACCATGACACCAGAAGAGGACCATTTTTTCCTTTTTTTAATGTTTATGTTTTTGAACTCAGCATGCAGGCAAATGGCAGAGAAACGCACTCCCCAAGCCCACTCCCATATTTAGTACTTATATATGGAAAGTAGGAGTTTAGTTGTTCAACTTTTCTTTTTAACGAATCCTGGGCCTCAGAGTACTCCTTCAGGTGGGCATGCTCTTTTCTATTCCCTTTTCTTTGGTATCCACTGAACAGAGGGCAGAGACCTACTTCTGTGGTTTAAAGAATTTGAAATTTGTGTGTTTCTGAGAATAATTTTCTCCTTTCTAATATTCATTGAGTTCAAACAAGAATAAAAACAGCATAATTTTAAGATGAATTTTACAGTTTCTAGACCCTCATGAATAGATTTTGGAGCTCTAAGGAGTAGAAAACCCTGGTTTAGAGACTATGGCCCAATTTTTTCCCTTTTAATTGGCAAGGTAAAAAAATTGAAGTCCTACACAATGAGACTTGGAAAAGGAACCTAGCACAACCATACTTTTGATGCAATTTTGGAAACAATTTCAATGATAGAACACCTGGGAATTTAAAGACCATTTACTAGTAAAATCTATCCACTTAGTCATATTTTTTTTTCTTGAGATGTTTTTAAGTTTAATACGAAAGTATACACAAATAGCCGTGTTTCTAAGTGAAGAGAGAGCACAGAATGTCAATGCGGATTAACATACAAGTGACAGTTTTGGTGGGAGAGTCCAGCTAGTTAACTTTGTTATGTCTTCACTATTTTACTCTGGATTCCTGTGCTAATATTAAAAGAACACGGGTATGGGTATAAATTTATGGAGAGAGTAGGTAAAGTTGGGAAATATATTCCTTTTAACCAATAATCTCTGACACAGTTCAGCTTAAAAACAAAGGCCCTTCAAGTGTCCAGGGTGGGAAGAACACAGAAGCTGTAGGTGATTTATAGCATCTAGGCTATTAAGTTTCCTTTATTTTAAATTTTCTTGATTAGTTAATTTATTTTTGAGATTATAATATTTAATCATTTCCCCTGCTTCCCTCCAAACCTTCCTGGCTCTCTTTCAAATTCATGACCTTTTATCATTGTTATTGCATGCATAAGTGTACACGAATACACATTTTCCTAATATAACCTGCTCAGTTTGTATACCATCACTTGTATGCATGTCTTCCGGGATGATTGTTTGCTATTGGATAACCCCTGGTGAGCTCCTCCCTGGGGAAGGCTATTTCTTCCTCTCAGCATTTCTTAGAAGCCTGAAGTTCTTTGTGTAGGGCTGGGGCCTTGTGGGCTCTCTCCTGTCCAGTTTGGCATGTCTATTGGTGTCGTCCTTGTTGGGTGAAGTTTTGGACACTGCTAGGAGACACAGTGTCACAGCAAACTCCCCGCTCCTCAGGTTCTTATCATCTTCCTTCTGCAATGTTCCCTGTAACTTTTTGACAGTTTTTCCCAACTTTATCTTCCCCTAGTGTTTACTGAAAAAAAAAACCTATTTAAAAGATATGAACTGATGGAGTTTAAGGCTATCCTTGACAAAACTGTCAGTCATGGATCTGTCCATCATCACGTCAGATGTTAGGAGCTTGACCTGTTTGTGACCTGGCTCTTTCTGCTCTTTTTCCGAGGTCCACACTGCTGAGTACGTGTCCCATTCACCACTTGTATGTTTCTGTCTTTAGCAACATTAAGAATAGAGTAGTTCAGGTGCATTCCACTTCAAGTGGTCATAGTATGATGCTCAACATGGTCTGAGCTGTTTTTGTAGAAGAATGCCAAGTGAGAAGTTTTGAAAAGGGAAAAGAAAAAAAACCCAAACCTCAAAAGAAAAAAAAATCCTCAAAGCCTCCAGGTATAATTGGAGTTATTTTCATAAACTCAAGAGGACGCATTCCCCTCATGTGCTCACCCACTGTCTGGAGAAGCCTAGCCAGACTGTCTGATAGAAGTTCTAATTGAATGTATCTATTGTATGCTTTTCTTAAAAAGAAAAGACTGACAAAAAGGCCACATTTGAGTTTGCAATCAACTACTTAATTGACTTAATGGATACATCTTACTGAGTTCATCTGGCCAACTACATAGTAAGCAATAACACTGAATGAAAAACTAAAATTTCAGCATGTATTTGATGATATATTCATTCAACAGAGATGTAATTATAGTCGCTGTGGATAGATAATTCTTTGACCATAGAAATTATTACAAATAAAAGCTCTATGGAAAGTTTTTGACATATGTATGGTTCATGCTGAAGGGCAAAGAAACAGTGATGGGGTGAAACAGACAGACTATAGATGGCTGAAAAGTAAACAGAAAAGGTAAAGATAGTTTGAAGTTTCAGGTTAAAAATAATAAGCACTGGGCGGTGGTGGTGCACACCTTTAATCCCAGCACTCGGGAGGCAGAGGCAGGTGGATCTCTGTGATTTCAAGTCTGGTCTACAGCTACAGCGCAAATACCAGGACAGACTCCAAAGCTACACAGAAACCCTGTGTCAAAAAACAAAGTCAAACAAATAACATAACATACGCAACATAGTGGTATAAGTGACAGAGGTGTGGTTATTTTTAAAAAACAGGTAAACTGGGCATAGTGGCTCATAACCCCAGCACTGGAATGGTGAGAGGAGGGCCGTCATGATTAACTTAGCCTGGGCTACGTGGGGCAGTGGAGGCTACAGACTGACATCATGTTTCAAAACAAAACAGCACAGAAAATGGAGCATTTTCCTAATAAATCCTTATTAAAATATGCTCAGTTTTCATTCTAAATTCTGAGAGATGTAGAAAATTGTGAACAAATATTGAAAGCATAAACTTATTACTGAAACATGAAATGGGAGGTTAAAAACAAATCAAGCTGTAGACTTGGAACTGAGATTCTTTCCTCCAGAAAGAAATCTAAGCTAGTAATTAAGAGCATTCCTCAGATTCTCCTGCCCCTCACTCACATGAGAACCACTAGCGTGTGTTAACAGAAGAGATCTAAAGAGAGGACTGGATTGGGCTCCTGACTCTTGCCTCACTGTCTTGTATGACTGTGTCCAAACCACAAATGATTTAGAACCTATTCTTTTAACTTTTAAAAAGGCGATAAGTTTGTCATGAAAATCTTCTGTCTATGAGGTACCATTTATAGATGGACTTATATGGTATGGTTCCAAATAGCTTAAGGCCCCTTTATAGCATAATTAAGCTATTTATTTCATTGAATTTATTACTTAATAGGTATTTCACAGATAAGTAGGTTTGTTTGGTTTGATTTTTGAAACAAGGTCTTACTGTATCTTCTCAGTCTGGAATTCCCTGTGTACATCAGGGTAACCTTGAACTCAAAGAAGTCCATTTGCCTCTGCCTCTGGAATGCTGGTGTTAAAGGTATATGCTACCATGCCAAGCAGATTCTTAAATATCTGAATTTTCAAAGTTTCCCAGTTATATAATCAGGTAAAATATATGATTGTGCTGTTTTTGTGTAGTTGAATGCATAGACAGTTTAAAGTTACAGATATAATTTATCACTAAGTAGGATAGTCTAGCAAAAGGTATCAAATTGTAATAGCTGGGAAGGCCTCAAAGAACGGCCATAGCAGCAAGTTCATCCTTCCCTCACTGCACTGCATTGCTGCATATTCCTTCAAACTGTCATTCCACTGAAGAAATCCTCCCTGATGTCCTTTGTAAGACAAAATCCAAGATATCACATAGCTCTATTCTTCAGTAAGTGTTGCAGACACAGCATTGTTGCATGTCATTCTTTGATTTTACCATCATATAGGATAAGATACTTAAGGATAAATCATATCTGTTTTAGTACCACCATATCCTTGCAACACAGTATTTAGAGGCAGATGCATGAATGACTGATAAAAATGGGATATTTATCCCATATCCTTTTCACTCTAGCTTTGTCGCTTCTTCGTCTTGACTTGTTCCTCCCGCTCTTCTCCTAGAAATTAAATAACCACTCTTCCACCCCATTTAATGATATATATTTGGTTTTAAAATTATACCTATTTTCTCATAGTTTCATGCTAATACACCTAATGAAGACTCAAACAAAACCTCATACCACACTGTGATGGCTATTCTTGGTTGGCAACTTGACTACATCTGGAATTAACTAAAACCAAAATATGGAGGGGCACACCTGTGAGGGGTTTTTGCTTAATTTGAAGCAGGAAGATCCAATTCTAATTTTCAGATCTTTGAGCTGGGAAAAGCCACCTCTAATCTGGGACACACCTTCTATTGGTAGCCTATATAAAAGACAGGGAAGAACAAAGCTTTTTCTTTGTCTAGTTGCTCTCACCTCACTAGCAAGTCCATTCCGTTATGGGCATATAGCCTACTTCTTTGGGATTCTGCCATATATTGAAAACCAGCTGAGACATCCTGCCTCATGGACTGAACAACTACTGGATTCTTGAGCCTTCTGTTCATAGGCAGCCATTGTTGGACTAGCTGGACCACAGCCTCTCAGTCATTTTAATAAATCCCCTGTCTACATATATATGTAGAGATTCATTCTATAAGTTCTGTTTCTCTAGAGGATCCTGACTAATACACACATAAACAAAGGAAGTCAATTCATTCCTTTCAATGAAGACAAATGAACTCTGTTGTTAATATTGGCCTCCATTCAAAGTGCCCCCTAGTGCCAGCAACGATGGCCTGATGGCATGCAAAGTTACACACATGCTGGCTATTCAGTGGTGTCCCCCCTTGATTTAATACCAAGACTGTGATCATGACTGTAATTGAATGTAGTAAGTTAGAATTCTGTTTATCCAGACCAGCACTGAGATCAATGGGAGACCATACCTACTGCCACCTAGCTTTTTGAAAGACTGTCTCTAAGATTAGTGTAATGGCACCATCTTGTAAATCTTTGACATACACGTCTTGTACCAAAGTAAGACTTGTACATGCTTTTAATAACGCCTTGTTCCTGAATCTACAGTTCTACAAAGCTGCCAGGCAAATGGCTGATCCTTACCGTATCTCTACAGATATTCCTTTAGAAGCTAGACTCTGTATGATTCCAATGAAAATGGCCCTCATAAGCTGGTATGTTTGAATGCTTTGCTCCTAGTTTGTGAAGCTTTCTAGGAAGTAGGAGGCATGGCATTGTTGGGGACGGCATGTCACTAGAGGTGAGCTCTGAACTTTTCAGAAGTCTTGTGCTGCTCCCAGTGTGCTCTCCAGCTGCCATTTTCACTGAGATGGGAGTGACTGGCTGTGCCTGGTACGATGTCTCTACTCTCTTTCATATAGACTATGAAACTGGAACTATACTTATGCCCAATTAAAAACACTCTTTTTGCCTGGCGGTGGTGGCGCACGCCTTTAATCCCAGCACTCAGGAGGCAGAACAGGCGGATCTCTGTGACTTCGAGACCAGCCTGGTCTACAAGAGCTAGTTCCAGGATGGGCTCCAAAGCCACAGAGAAACCCTGTCTCAAAAAACAAACAAACAAACAAAACCTCTCTTTTTAAAGTTGTTTTGGCCATGGTGTTTTATCATAGCAATAGAAAAATAACTAAGACAGTCTGGCAAGCTCCTTGGTTTATCTTGTTTATAGGCAATCATTAAGCATATGGATATCCTGGACACATTATTAGAGATAGGCTATCGTGATCTAAACATGAGCATGGCCCCATGAACTTATATTTCTGAGTGGAAGGCAGACATATGTACAACCAATCACAATACAGGGCAGGAAAAAAAATCTGAAAATTTAATATTAGCATACAAGTATAGTATGAGAGGAATAACATGAAAATTTATAGGTTGTTTCACATAAGAGGGGGCATCTGAACTAAGAATTCGAGGAATCCATTCAGCAGAGAAACTTGAGCAGTCCACACAGCTAAAGGGAGCTCACTAAAGGCTTTCAATACAGGGAATGCCTCTCAAGAGCTGGGGGTAAAATGCAGGCTACTCGGGTATTATGTGAGAAACATTAAAGGATAACAGAACACCATGGAGAACCGTGAACTATAATATCAGAAAATTCAGCATTCTGCCAGTTTAAACTTGACTGAGAATTTAAATTAAGGCACAACTTTCTGGAATTTGATTCTAGAGGCATTCTTTGTGTGCATTAGTTACATGAAACTAGAAACTTGTGATAGTTGAAGATCTGCCTGACTGCTAGCTAAACTTTAGTTTAGTTTAATAAAATAACAGGTTCAGGAATAATCATAGCATTAGTTATACTTATTTAACCTGTAATGTTCATGATATAATGAGCACAAAAATGAAGGTGAAAGAAGTACATGCTTTTTTTTTTTTTTTTTTTTTTTGGTTTTTCGAGACAGGGTTTCTCTGTGTCTTTGGAGCCTGTCCTGGAACTAGCTCTTGTAGACCAGGCTGGTCTCGAACTCACAGAGATCCGCCTGCCTCTGCCTCCTGAGTGCTGGGATTAAAGGCGTGCGCCACCACCACCCAGCGTATATACTATTTTTAATTTGTTATATTTTTAAGTAACATTAAGGGTAAATTTATTAAATCAATGCAAGGATGGGTCTTCCTATTACAGAGATAATACTTTGACAAGGGGTGCAGGAGAGTAACATGGGGGAGATTAGAAAAAGATGTGAAATATGAGGAATCCGATCACCGATCACTTCCTTCTACATCAGTGTGATGTGTGTGCTGGGGAGTCATTTACCATAGCTTATATATTTAACTTTTAGCAAATTTCACTGAAAGCTAATTTACACTCAATAAAATCCTCTCATTTTAAGGGAATAATACAATGGATTTTAGTATATTAAAGAAGTTGTACAGCCAGCACCACAATCTAACTTTAAAACATGTCCATTATCCTCTCAAAACCCTAATTAATTAATGCATGGTATATGGCAGTTCTGTTGAACTTGTCCATATTGGGTTTCAGGGTCTAAGTTGATGAGGATGATTGACCAGGTCTCTTCCCCAATAGGGCACCAGATCTTATTACAGATAGTTGTGAGCCACTAAGAGGTTGCTGGGAATCGAATTCAGGACCTTTGCAAAAGCAGGCAGTGCTCTTAACTGCTGAGCCATATCTCCAGCCCCACAAACTCTAGTCTTCACTAATAATCCTCTACAATTCTTCACCTCCTACCCCTCCACAATCACCCTAGGAAACTACTATTCTACCTCTGTAGATTTGCCTAATCTCAATGTCTGTGTTGCTAAGATCAGTGTAGTTTCTTTGGTGATAGTTGTTTTTTTTTAAACATGATTTTTAGTTTATCCCTGATATAGCAGGTATCATTCTTAATTCTTTTTCCTTGCCAAATATCTCCTTATGATACCATATTATGTTTATAAACATTCATGTAAATTATGAATAATTATGCTTTGAATATTTCCTTTCAATTTTTTTTGTACATCTTTGTTTCTCTTAGATTCTACCTATGTGTGGAATTGCTAAGTCTTTTGGTACTTCACACTTGACACTTTGAGGCTGTTTTCCAAAGTGGATATATCATTTTACATTCCTAATAGCAATACAGAAAACTAACTAGTCTCCATGTTTACTAACACTCATTTCAGTTCTCTTTTTGTAATATTGCAGATATCCTAACATGCATCAAATGGTTGTGATTTGCATTTCCCTGGTGACCAGTTACACTCAACGTCTGTCAAGTGCTTTTGGGTCACTTGTTAATCTTTGGAAAATATCTCTTTAGCTTCTTTACCCAATTTGAATTGAGTTGTCTTTTTTATTTTTGAATTATAAGTTCTTTCATATCCTTGACATAAGACTTTCAC
The DNA here is from genome assembly GCA_004026605.1 of Ondatra zibethicus. Lineage (NCBI taxonomy): Eukaryota > Metazoa > Chordata > Mammalia > Rodentia > Cricetidae > Ondatra > Ondatra zibethicus. The sequence continues at coordinate 36,040 of PVIU01000570.1, read as the reverse complement.
AAGATGAATAATTTGAAAATATGTTCTTGTCATCTATGGGTCATCTTTTCATTTTCTTAAAGATGCTTTGTGAAGTACAGATGTTCTAATTTGACCAAATTTAACTTATCAGTTACTTTCTAACACTTTTGCTTTTCATATTATTAACTTGAATTATTGTACTGCTCAAGATCACAAATATTTGTTTCTGAGAGGCTGGTGCTGTACATTTTGCTTTTGTCTGGATCCCAGTTCAAGTTTCATATGTTATGTGACACTGGAACTCACATTCTCTCAAGTGCATATGTTTATAGAAGTCATTTCTTAAAAAAAAATCTTCTTTCCCTTTTTGAATTGTTTGCCTCTCTGTCAAAATCAGGTAGCTATAAATCAAAACATTGTTTCTGAACTCAAGTCAAAGTGGATCAAAGACCTCAACATAACACCAGATACACTAAATCTGATAGAAGAAAAAGTGGGGAATAGCCTTGAACACATGGCACAGGAGACTACTTCCTGAACAGAACACCAATAGCACAGGCACTAAGATCAACAATTAATAAATGGAACCTCATGAAACTGAACACAACAGAGTTTTACTCAGTTATTAAAAACAATGACATCATGAAATTTACTGGCAAATAGATGGACCTATAAAAGATCATCTTGAGTGAGTTAACACAGACCCAGAAAGACAAATATGGTATGCACTTACTTATAGGTGAATATTAGCTTTAAATTAAAGGATAACCATGCTATAATCCACAGACCCAAATAAGTTAAGTAACAAGAAAGGCTCAAGGGAGGATGCATGAATCTCATTGTGAAGGGGAAATAAAATAGACATCACAGGTGGATATGGATATGGGAACATAAGGCATCGGGTTGGGGAAGCTGGAGGGGGAGAGTACTGGGAAAGACAACTGGAATCAGGGGCATCTCTGGGATGAGCTAGAAACCTAGAGTCATGGAAACTCCCAGGAATCCACGAAGGTGACCCCAGCTAAGACTCTTAGCAATGGGAGATATAGAACATGAACCAGCCATCACCTGTAAACAGGGAAGATTTCCAGTGGAGGAATTGGGACCTCAAGCCAGCCACAAAGCCTTTGACTTAGAATTTTCCCTGTCTATAAAATACCTTGGGTTAAAGGTGGCACAGAAATCTGAACAGAGAATTCTCAACAGAAGAAGTTCAAATGGCCAAAAGATACTTAAGGTCATGTTCAACTTCCTTAGTGTTCAGGGAAATGCAAAGCAAAACAACTTTGAGGTACTATCTTACACCTGTCAGAATGGCTAAAATCAAAAGCAGCAATGATAGCCTATGCTGGAGAGGATGTGGAGTAAGGAGAACACTCATCCATTGCTGGTGAGAATGCAAACTTGTGCAACCACTTTGGAAATCAGTGTGGCGGTTTCTCAGGAAATTGGGACTCAACCTACCTCAAGATCCAGCAATACCACTCTTGGGAATATACCCAAGAGATGACCAATCATACTACAAAAGCATTTGTTCAACATTGTTCACAGCAGCATTATTTGTAATAGCCAGAACCTGGAAACAACCTAGGTGCCCCTCAATGGAAGAATGGATAAAGAAAGTGTGGCACATACACACATTAGAGTTCTACTCAGTGGTAAAAAACAATGACATCTTGAATTTTGCATGCAAGTGGATGGAAGTAAAAAACACTATCCTGAGTGAGATAACCCAGACCCAAAAAGATGAATATGGTATGTACTCACTCATTAGTGGACTCTAGCCATAAACAAAGTACATTGAGCCTATAGTTCAAGAGCCTAGAGAAGCCAAATAATAAGGTGAACCCAAAGAAAAACATATATAGATCCTGGAAATAGGAAGCACACAAGATTGCCGAGCAAAAGTTTGAAGCGTGGGGTGGGGGTGGGGTGGAGGGAAGGGGAGAGAGGGAGAGAGAAGGGAGAAGGGAAGGATTGGGTCGAGCTTGGGGGAGGGGGAGGGTTGAAATGGAGGAAGGGTGGATATAGGAGCAGGGAAAAAGATATCTTAATTAAGGGAGCCATTTTAGGTTTGGCAAGAGACTTGGCTCTAGAGGGGATCCCAGGTGTCCATGGGGATGTCCCCAGCTAGGTCCCTGGGCAGCAGAGGAGAGGATGATGAACTGGCCTTGTCCCATAGTCACACTGATGAATATCTCAAATATCACCATAGAACCTTCGTCCGGTGATGGATGGTGATAGAGACAGAGACCCACATTGGAGCACTGGACTGAGCTCCCAAGGTCCAGTTGAAGAGCAGGAGGGAGAAGATGAGCAATGAAGTCAGGACTGTGAGGGGTTCATCCACCCAATGAGATGGTATGACTGATGTAATGGGAGCTCACCAAGGCCAGCTGGACTGGGTCTAAATGAGCATGTGATCAAACCAGACTCTGTGAATGTGGCTGACAATGGGGGCTGACTGAGAAGCCATTGATAAAGGCACTGGGACTTGTTTCTATTGCATGTACTGACTTTTTGGGATCCTAGTCTGTTTGGATGCACACCTTCCTAGGCCTGGATGGATGGAGCAGGGAGGGGGGACTTCCCACAGGGCAAGATATCCTGCCCTCTCTTAAGACTGAACGGGGAGGGAGGAGGTGGGGGGGGAGAGGGAGGGGAATGGGAGGAGGGGAGGAAGTGGAAACTTTGAATGGAAAAATAAAATAAAAAAAAAAAAGAGTGGCCAGCCAATGACTGGTCTAGCTTGAGACCATACTATGAGAGGGAGCCCATGCCTGACACTTCCTGGAAGGCTAGGACCCAGAGGCTGGACAGCCTAGACAGCCCAGAGACCTACAAAAGAACCAAACATGACTGGCCAAAAGAAAAAAAAAAGTCAATGAAATGGTTCCTAATGATAGTCCGCTATACTTATAGATTTTTGCCTAGCATCAGAGGCTTCACCCAGTAGTTGATAGAAACAGATAGATGCAGAGACCCACAGTCAAACAATAGGTGGACCTTGGCGCCACAAGAAAACACTACCTTGGGCTCACAGAGACTGAACTGACAGTATGCTACAATATGCTACAGTTGTGTAGGCTTGGTCTTGTGGGACTCCTTAGAGTGAAAGTAGGGGCCGTCTCTGACTCTGTAACCAGCTTTGGGGAACCTTTCCTACTACTGGGTTGCCTCCTCCAGGCTTAGTAGGAGATGAGGTGCCTGCCTAGTCTCACTACAACTTGATATGCCATGGCTGGCTTATATACCTGGGAGGCCTGCCATTTTCTGAAGAGAAAGGAGGGAGGAGAAAATGTGATTGGGCTGGGGGAAAAAAAATCAATCAATTAATTAAAAAAGATTGTTTCTGAACTCTCCACTCTTTTCCACTGATGTATAGGGTTCTTATGTATATGCTACACCATCTTTATTACAGGTGTTTAAGACAAGAAGTATGAATTCATCAGCTCTGTATCTTTCTCAAGATAATTTTTAGTTTTCTAAGTTGAGTTATATTTCCATATGAATGTTACAATTAACTTTTTCAATTTCTGGAAACTTTTAAAATAATATTTACACAAAGGATTATGTTTTATATGTTGTTACACTCATTACATGTTACCCCTTTTATTTAGCCAATAATTTATCTCCTGAGTATTTTAAGTGTCTACCAGAAACAAGAGGTCTGAACCCATGAAGAAGATATCAATTAGGAAGTGAATGGCCTCCAAAGACCACCTTTTCCTATCACGGTGGATTACTTAAGACCTTCTGGTACATGCTTTTTTTGTTTTTGGAGATAGGGCTGTCCTGGAACTCACTTTGTAGCCTTGGCTGTTCTGGAACTCACTTTGTAGACCAGGATGGCCTCAAACTTAAGAGGGTTGCTTGTGTTTGCCTCCCGAATGCTGGGATTAAAGAGTGAACCACCACTGCCCAGTTCCTGGACATGTTTTTAATCAATATAAACTATGCAATCATTCCTTCTCTTGGTTTCCATGTCCCGACCAAAGGGATCTTAGATAACAGTTAATTCAAGCCTCTAAAAATAAAAAAAGGGGGGGACTTCTAAAAAGAGCTATTTCCTTAAAGTATTTTTAGCTGCAAACCAGGTATGTTAACTATCTCCTTAGAAAAATAAAATATAGGGGTTGGAGAGATGGCTCAGAGGTTAAGAGCACTGACTGCTCTTCCAGAGGTCCTGAGTTCAATTCACAGCAAACACATGGTGGCTCACAACCATCTACAATGAGATCTGGTGCCCTCTTCTGGCCTGTAGGCATACATGGAGGCTGAACACTGTGTACATAATAAATAAATAAATCTTTAAAAAAAAAAGAAAAATAAAAAAATAGCTGGGTAGTGGTGGGGCACGCCTTTAATCCCAGCATTCAGGAGGCAGAGTCAGGCGGATTTTTCTGAGTTCGAGGCCAGCCTGGTCTACAAGAGCTAGTTCCGGGACAGGCTCCAAAGCTACAGAGAAATCCTGAACTGAAAACCAAAAACCAACCAACCAACCAGTCATGAGATGAAGGAGACCACAGCCACCAAGTCCCTTTGCTCTCAGGTCCCACGGAGCGACTGAGTTCTGGAGATGAGACCCATTACAATGGAGCATGCTCTTGTCATTCTTACCTTTGTCTTACCTGTCATTCATTAAAATGTGGCCCTAGATGTTACCCAGGACAAACCTCTTGTGTCACAATTTCTAATTCCTACGCATTACAACCATACAAGAAACAGCCAACCTCCACCTAGTGTTGTTATTAAAATGTGGCACTAATTATATATGAATGCGCAAAAATAACCAATATAAGAAGAATTGAAATTTGTGCATTAGAAAAGTCTTTAGGAGTTTTCTCCTGGACTGGTAACAGCCTATGCTACAATAGCTGTGTGGCATCTTCATTACCATCTGTATCTATAAAGGGCTAACAAACTAGTACAATGGTAGCTATGACTAAGCCTTCCCAAGAGAAAAATCACCTTTCAGGTTTCTGCAAAGAGACTACAGCCTCCATGTGGAATGTGAGTTGAATATATAATGTCTAGGAATTGGATCAGAAAAAAGTACATACTTATTTTCACTATACCTTTACTAAAATGTATGTTCTATTCAAATGTTGGTGAATATAACAAAGCATTGTCAGTGCCTGTAATCAGTGTCAGGAATCCCAGCAGGAATTACAGACACCTTTATCATAATACAGTTGATGATCATATCTTTAAAAACCAGGGATGGTCAGAGAAACCTGTGTCTTATTATTTTAAACAGTAATATACAAATCACACGTCACTGTTACAAATCTTCCCAACACTTACATCACTTTTTTCAGTACAAGTATTTTCTGTTACAACTTTATAGGTTTTATCTTACTTATGTTTAGGGACACTGTTCTGAAAAGGTCACCAAAGTCTTATGGAAAAAGAAATTAAATAAAAACATTATGCAAAGTTATTAAAAGAAAAAAACACCATGAACCGTCCATGAAGAGTCAGCCTGTGTTATCCTAAGGTCCTTTACTGGTTAAAGAAAGGACAACAATGGCATTCTTGAAGGCATAAGTCTTAATTTCAGTGATGTCCCCTGACTACTAGATCTGAAGCCATTAAATACATTTCAATCCTCACAGGGATTTTACAATGTTATTATGCAATGGCAACAATGTTATAATTACAACTTTTTTTAAAAAAAAAATAAAATGAGTAAAATCTGAAACTGGAAATTCAGACACTGTGCAGTTAAAATAAAAAACCCTAAAATTTAACACAAGTTAAAATAAAAGGCAGACCAGAATTGGTGAAGAACAGGACCATTACTTTTAATGCTTTTCTAGTAAGTTCCTATGGAAAGGATAATACAAAATTGCTTCCCATCTAACAGTTCTCACTAAAAGCACTAGACACTGCTGAAAGAACTGAAAACTTACTAGGAACTTTCCCCTGAACACTCTCTCTTCAACAAATGGGACTTGTCAAATTGTTACTGCGTCATATAAAATAATGATCCGCGCACTGTATCTCATTGGTGCTAAGTCTTTGCTGTGAGGTCAACACTGGTGATCCGTGCACTGTATCTCATTGGTGTTAAGTCTTTGCTGTGAGGTCAACACTGGTGATCCGTGCACTGTATCTCATTGGTGTTAAGTCTTTGCTGTGAGGTCAACACTGGTGATCCGCGCACTGTATCTCATTGGTGTTAAGTCTTTGCTGTCAGGTCAACACTGGTGATCCGTGCACTGTATCTCATTGGTACTAAGTCTTTGCTGTGAGGTCAACACTTCAATGCACAACACACATAAGAGCACCAAAAATGAAAATGACTTTGCTAATGTTTCTGTATTAGAATTTTATTTGCTAAGGGGTAAAAACAGATTTTCAAAATTCAGAGCTAACTTAAAACAATAGTTTTAAACCTTTATTCCTAGCCCTTACTGCCTTCAGGAAGGAGAGAACATCTGGTTATTTAGAGAATACAATATGTTCACATTTTCTATGACTTTTGTTTCTAATTGGATTTAAATTTTTTTTAAATTTGAACTACTAGCTAGAACAATGTTTTTAATCAGTTCCTATTTTTCAGACTGTCCTCCTTCTATCCTCCTGACTTCATTTGGTGGATTATGTTTAGAAATCTGCTCAAGAGTTCCATGTGATGAAGAAAATGTGGATGAGGACCCGGATTTGAACAGCTAATGTGGAATCTATATCTCGATTACACTAACCAGACTCTCTGCTGAGTCATCTTGAGTCCCTAACATTTGAAGGATGGGAATTCTGACAGCAAATTAAGAAACTAGGGAATAATTAAAGTCAAGTGGCAGGGTTGATTCACCATAAAAATGGCAGCTAAAATATATCATGGCTATAGTTTGTGTATATATAGATAGAGGCTCCATAAATGTGCAGGGAAGTGAATTTTATCTAGATTAGAGCCAGTGTGGAGTCCTAGAAGAGACATGTGATTTGAAGGAGATATTTTCTTTACCAATGATATGTAGGACACAAAGTTAATTGATGAAAAAAGATCAGGAATCATTCCTGACAAATAACTGATGAAAGTGGATTATAAATAAGCAAAATAGAAAGTGCTGCAGTGACTCAAACTGGAGAGAATGTCCTAACTGAACCTGGAAATGGATTGTTTTTGGAAAAAGAAGGAAGGGCTCTCAGGATGGAGGAAGTAGATACAAGGCCCAGAAGCAGACTAGTGAGCATCTGTATAGTGCACAGGCTTGCAGCCTTCATCTTTCTACTGTAAAGAGGGAAGGCGAGCTGTTCTCTCTCACTTCAAAGAGCTGCTATGGGGACTGCATTAAGCTCATCCAAGTGTTAGGAAAACTATGAATTATAATTCTGTTATTACAGCTTACACAGAGCTATTATTTCAAACTGCTCATATGAAAATTCTTTCCAAAGTAAAGTCTACTCCACCCACACAAAACAGAGATTGGTGTCTTGAGCGGTAGTTGTAGAATATATTCACAAGAGAACAATCTCCACAAGGAAATTAAGGACGATGATAACTGGGCAAAGTGCTTCCCTATAGGTGGGCAAAGGTTTCAGCTGATTTTTATCGAATCTGTGAGCAGCATGCATACTGCTATGATATGAAGTTAGAACAAAGACAAGCACACCTCATGCTCAGATCTTGCCTTCTAATAGCTGACGTCACTATGTTTGTGTATTTACTCTGATCTACTTGAACCAGGAATGACAAGCACTGTAAGTGTTTCATTGTTACTATTAAATTGTTTAGAGCACTCTGATGCCTGGAGGGTTGGAGACTAGGACAGAGCACTGACTGGACTTCTTTCCATTCCCCTTAGCATAAACGGCCTCTTTTGTGACTCTAATTGATAGTCATGGCCTTAAGAATGTGCTCGTGTGCGTTTCTATGAAGTACACAGACTCAAGTTCTTTCCTTTTTACCTCTGTAGCACAGGGCTAGGGTATGTTAACCTATTATAAATCAGTTCTTTATAGGCAAACAATGATCTAGGTGGGTCATAAGAGATAATTTTATTCAACTTCTAAATGTTACAAAAGATATCAAAACTCAATAAACATTATAGATCCGAACTCCTAAGCTTGATCTACGTTACAGTCTCTAGCTCAGACTCCCGTAGGCACACTGCACACCCAGGGTGGAAAAGATTGCTTCTGAAGTCTACAGGGTGATATCAATGAACCAACATTACACCTTGCTTTATAGCCACCAGAAAAGCCCTTATGGGTAAAGAGCCTTTTACTTTCACTATAGATACCATCATTCCACAGACTTCTTCATGGAAGTCTGTAAACACAGCTTCCTCTCCAGTCATGCTTTCTTAAGGCTCAGAAACACCAGTTATGGTCCCACCTTTTGGAGGTTTTGGTGAGACTCTGAATGTAGAGCTGAGTAGTTCCTCCTTTAAAGATATATACTATTACTTTTCTCTTTAAACCTGAATCTTAGTTTGTAATGCTTGTACAATTTGTTTGATTATATCCTGCTGAAATAAAAAGTACTCTACAAAAATCACGTAACATGAAAGGGTAGTTAAATTCCATTAATAAACACTGATGGATTTAGTCTAAAGAATTCTGAAACTCTGTGAGCGACTCCTAAAAGGATACTATATTACCTAGGGAAAATAACTAAGATTGGAAGTTATGATGCAATAATCATTTCTTTCTTTATTAAGCCTATGCGTACAAATAGGGAACCCAGGCTTAATTTCACAGCAGCCACTTCACCCATAAGGGAGACTTCCAGACACTTCCTCTTGAGGATGGTGAAGTATCCTGGGTCCTGCCACCAGAGAGATGATACATTCTCATGGTGATCCCAGGCCCTACAACCCAAGAACAGCCTTCAAACGCCAGTGAGTCCTCCACACACTTCTGAAGACCAGCTGCTAGAAACTTCTAATGCTACAGAAGTTTTGCTCCTGGGCTCAGAAATTACACCAATCCCTAGCTGAACTGGGATTCTTGAACTTCCATTTGCACACCAAAACAACAGTTCTCCCAAGACTGAACCCCAAGTACCATTCAATTGGTCCGCATCCTGACAGGTTGTGGTTACTAGTAAACAAAGATCAAACACACTCAATAAAGGTGATACCAGACATCTATGCCAAGAAACATCACCAATGACTTATCTCCAGACGTCCCATTCCCCAAAGAAAAACAACATGAATAACCAACACAGTGTAACTCCTCCAGAAATTAGTACCCTCATCATAATGTTCCCCGAATAAAACAACTTAGTTGATACGAAAAAATGATTTCAAAATGACAATTAAAATTGTTTAATGAACTCAAAGAAGATATGCATAAATACTAGAATGAAGACCAAAAAACATAAACAGTGAACAAAATGAAGAAAACAAAACTATGAGAAATAGAATTTAATGAAGAAAGAGAGTTCCCGAAGAAAAGCTAATATGAAATAAAAGCTGGATGTGAAAATATTAAGTCACCAATAGAATGGATCAACTGAAATAAAGAACAAAGAATATGAAGGCTTGATGATTAAGATAAAGAAAATGTATAAATCAGTCTAAGAAAATGTTAGATCTGGAAAAAACAGAACAGAAGAATATAGAGGAATTCTGGTGCACTATAAAAAGAACAAATGCAATATGAATTAGAGGTACAGCAGAAGGAGAAGAAACCCAGGTCAAAGGCATAGAAAATATTTTCAAGAAAAGTATAAAAGAAAATTTCTCAAAAGAATGTCTACCAAGGTACAAGAAGCATATGGAATACCAAGAAAACAGGACCAGAAATGAAATTCCACATGTCATATAACAATCAAAATACTAACCACACAGAACAAAGAATGGGTCAAGCTGCAAGAGAGAAAGTTCAAGTTAGACACAATGGTAGGCTGATTACTACCTGGAGACTACCCTGAGCACCAAACAGTCTGGATTGAAGCTTGATACACTCTGAAAGATCACAGATGAAATTATCAGCTATAACAGAGAAGCCTTCTGTGATAAAAATATATTTTATTTACGAATTTATGTCCCTTAAGCCAGTTCTATAGACAATACTGGATGAGTATTTTGGGCTTGAAGAAAGAGTTCTACACCACTGAGATGATATAGGGAATACATAAGTACAGAACAGTTAATCCAAAGAGGTCTAAGCAAATAACACCTCTACAACAAAATAACCCCCAATGCTAAGTCTCGATTCTTCAAACTAGAGACACAAACTAACAGACTTCAAAAGACAAACAGGACACATCCTTTTGGTGCTTCCAAGAACCACACTTCAGCATCAACAACAGATATCACCTCTAGGTGAAAGGACAGAGAAAGTCTTTCCAAGCAAACTGAACTAAGAAAGAGCAAGTGTAGCTATTCTAATATCTGGCAGAATAGACTTTAAACCAAAACTAGTCAGGAGAGATCAGGAAGGATACTACATATTTATCCAGGGGAAAAAATGAATCAAGAGGATATTAAAATTCTAAATATTTATGCACCAATCAGAGGGATTCCTATTTTAATAAAAGAAATACTATTAGATCTAAAAGCACAGACTGACACTTCAATGCCACACTCTTAAGTCATCCAGACCAAAACAAAGAAACTTTTGAATCAAATGACCCTTAAATCAAATGGAAAAAACAGACATCTGTGAACATTTTTATATCTACAAAACTAAAGACTATACTTTCTTTACTGTAGCCCATGGAACTCTCATCAAAACTGATCACATACTAGTTCACAAAGCATAGGAAAACTGAAATAACACCCTGCATTCTGTCTGACCACAGAGGACTAAAGCTGGAGATCAACAGCAACAGAAAGGACTCAAATTTATGGAAAATGAGCAGTACAATGAGAATTGGGACAATGGTAGAAATTAAGAAAAAAAATTAAAAATTCTTAGAATTTAATGAAAACACAACATACTAAAATATATGAGGCACAATGAAGGCATTTGTGCTGGCTAATTTAATGTCTATTTGACACAAATTAGAGTCATCCCGGAAGAGGGGAGCCTCAACTGAGAAAATGTTCCCACCAGACTGGCCTGTGGGACAAGCCTGTAATTCATTTTCTTGTTTGTGGGTGGGTCCAACTCTGGTCCTAGTGAGGAGCAAGCCAGTAAACAGCACTCCTCAGTGGTTTCTGCTTTAGCTCCTGCCTCTAGATTAACACCTTCAGTTCCTGCCTTGACTTCCCTAGATGCTTAACAGGTTGTAAAATAAAATAAATCCTTTCCTCTCCACATGGCTTTTTGTCATGGTGTTTTATCACAGCAACAGAAAGCTGACCAAGATAGCAATCCTGAGAACAAACTTTATAGCACTAGGTACCTACATTAAAACTTTGAGATCTTGCTGGGTGGTATTGGCACATGTCTTTAATTCTGGCATTTTGTGAGTTTGAGGTATTTCTGGTCTACAGAGTAAGTTCCAGGACATTCAAGGGTACACAAGAGAAACCCTGCCTTGGGAAAAAAATTTTTCATCTCTCATACTTAATGATGCATCTGAAAACCTTGGAAAAAAGAACAAACAATACTCTAAAACAAGATGGGAAGAGATAATTGGTTCTTTGAAAATATTAATAAGATTGGCAAACAGTAAAATTAACTAAAAGAAAGAGTGAAGACCCAAATTAATAAAATTATAGAAGAAAAGGAAAACATTACAACAGACACTGAAGAAATTCAGAGAATCATAAGGACATACTTTAAAAAATATATATCCCATTAACCTGAAAAATCTGAAAGAAATGCATGAATTTTTATATAACAAGGTTAAATAAAGATGAAGTAAATTTAATTTAAATAGATCCAGAACAACCCTAAGATCTAGAAGGAGTAATTACAAACATCCCAAGTTAGAAGGACCAGGGCCTCATAAATACAGCACAAATACCAGGCCTTTGAAGAAGAACCAGCACCCATTGCTACTCAAACTTGTCTGTAGACTAGAAGAGGACAGGACAGCTCCAAATTCTTTTTATGAAGGCAGTGTTACACCAACACCCAAACCAGACAATGACCCAAAAGAAAAAGAAAATGACCAGTCAATCTCTCAGACAAAGATGCAAAAATTCTCAATAAAATACTTGCAAATAAACTTAAGATTACATCAAAAAGAGTGTCTACCATGATAAAGTTGGCTTTATCCCATGTATGCAGGGACAGTTCAATGCATGAAAATGAATCACTATAAGTGACCATATAAACAGATTTAAGGACACAGATATCAAATGCAGAAAATTCCTTTCAGAAAATCGGATATTACTTCATGATAAAAGTCACAGACAAAGGGGACATATATTAACATAATAAAGGCAACACATTGGTGTGGGACAATTCTGTATTCTGTCAATTATGTTTTAAATAAATGCTGACTGGCCAGTAGCCAGGCAGGAAGTATAGGTGGGACAACCAGACAGGAAGTAGAGGTGGGGCAATGAGAACAGGAGTATTCTGGGAAGAAGGAAGCTCTTCCCACAGTCCTGTCCAGACAACAAAGAAGCAGGATGTGACCTGCCCCACTGATAAAGGTACTGAGCCATGTGGCTAACATAAATAAGAACAAAGGGTTAATATAAGTTACAAGAGTTAATAAGAAGCCTGAACTAATGGGCCAATCAGTTTATCATTAATAAACTTTCTGTGTGACTTCTTTGGGGGCTTAATAGCTGTGGGAACTGGGCATGACAGAAACCCAAACAAGCAGGCCCTCATGTTACAAATGGCACCGACGTGGACAACTGCATCCACATAAAACCTGAGAGAGCTTGGGAAGTAGTTCTAGACAGAAAAGAATAAAGCATGGCTTTTTGGTAGCAGCTATTTCTCGTATCTGCACTGCTTGCTAGAGGTAAACACTCTCATTTAAGAGAGGCTTCCTGACTCAGCTTTAGCTGTAAAACCTTGCAGCTTTTTTAAGAGGTCTTGCCACGAAACACTTAAATGGTGTTGATGATAAGCTGACCTCATGCTTTTTGGTTTTCAGCCATAGTAGGGAAAAAGCTGCGCTGTTTTAAAATGCTGGCTTTCTGGGCCAGCCTGCCAGGGCAAACTCTGACTCTTTCAGGCAGGCACTCTGACTACGGAGCATTTGAATGTGGTCTGTGAGCATACTGCAGCAGCTTGCTTGCTGGCAGGGACCTAAAATGTCATAGAGTTGTGGCAATAAATGTGGCTATAGCCAGTACCTCTGCCATAAGAGTGGAATCTCAGAAAGCTAAGGAATGGGCTGAATCCAGCCGTCAAAGTCACGGCTTTAATCCTACCCACATTGCTTAGCAAATTAAAAGATTCATGTGGTCAGAAAAAGAGAGATTTACAGTAAAGAGAGATTCAAAGACAAAGAAAACCTCTAAATGGTTTACAGTGTGTTAAAAAATATATACAGGCTTGGGAGAAAAAAGAAAAAGGTTAAAGTCCTTAAAATAAAAGTAAGAAAGAGAGTAGTTGGGTATGGTGGTACACACCTTTAATCCCAACACTTGGGAGACAGAGGCAGGCAGTCCTCTGTGAGTTCAAGGTGTGGTGGCACACACCTTTAATCTGCTTGGAAGGTAGAGGCAGACAGACCTCTGTGAATTCAAGGTGTGGTGCCGCACACCTTTAATCCCAGCACTTGGGAGGCAGAGGCAGGTGGATCTCTGTGAATTCAAAGACAGCCTGGTCTACAGAGGGAGTTCCAGGACAGCCAAAGATATAGAGAGAACCTGTCTCAAAAAGTAAAAGTAAAAATAAAAGAGATAGAGGTTAAAGTAAAGCCACATAAAGATGAAAAATACACAGAGAGTCTGGGTACTGTATGTTATTATGCTCTCTTTGAGTTGTTTGAATGCTGAGGAAGGAGCAACAGCTGATAAAAGATATCTGCTTATAAATGCTGCTGAATTAATCCAAGATAGGTATTTTGAAAATACCTTGACTTCAAAATTGAAGTCAGAAGGCATGTTACTTTGGAGAAGAGATTTTGCTTTTGTTTCCAAAGGAAATGAGAGGCTGTGGATTCATTCCGAGTTAAGAAAAATCAGGTTTGGTCAAGGAAGACCACCTGAGAAATCTCCGGTAGGAACAGATGGCCTAGATGTCTCAGTTCTACATCCAGGATTTATTCAAGATGCTGCCTGATATGATCAAGCCTCACAGGATACTCCAGTCAGGACTTGATCATAACTCTAAATTTTCTTTAGGTCCCCATAAGATTATCAGTGCCCCCAACCAGCAGGAAGTAGCCTGGAATACTACACCCACATTCCCAAAAAATGGACTATGGATATTTTCCTTTGTTTTTTTTTTTTTTTAAAAAAGAGGGGAAAGTGGTGTGGGAGAATTGTCTGTATTCTGTCAATCATGATTTAAATAAACACTGATTGGCCAGTAACCAGGCAGGAAGTATAGGTGGAACAACCAGACAGGAAGTAGAGGCGGGTGAATGAGAACAGGAGAATTCTGGGAAGGAGGAAGCCCATTCCTCCACGGTTCTGCCCATCCTCTGAAGGAAGATGTGACCTGCCCCACTGAAAAGGTACCAAGCCATGTGGCTAATATATACTTGAATGATGGGCTAATATAATTTATAAGAGTTAATAAGAAGCCTGAGCTAATGGGCCAATCAGTTTATAACTTATGTAGACCTCTGTGTGATTTTCTTTGGGGCTAAAAGGCTGTGGGAACTGGGCAGTACAGAAACTCCAACAAGCAGGCCCTCCATGTTATGTTACAACACATTACACACTGAGAACCAACATCATCAGCAACCTAGAAAAATGCAAAGCATTTTCACTAAAATTGGAGACAAGGATAACCACTCACTCCATTTCTGTTCAATACAGTGTTTAAAATCTTAGCTATAGCAATTAGACAAGTGAAAGAGATTAAAGATACAAATAGGAAATGAAGAAGTCAAAGTCCCTTATTTGCAAATGATATCCTCTATAGTAAATACCCTAAAGACTCTATCAGACTTCTACAGCTGAATACTATACTCAGAAAAGTTGCAGAATAAAAAAAATAATACATAAAACCCAGGATCATCATCATCATCATCATCATCAACAACAACAACAATAGCAAAACACACTGAGGAAGAAATCAGGGAAACAATTCTATTCACAATACCCTCAAAAAGTATTTTGGAATAAATCTAACCAAGGAAGATAAAGACTTGCATAATAATAACATGAAGACATTGAAGAAAGAAATTAAAGAAGATACCATGAGAAATGACTTTCCATGTTCATGGACTGGTTGCATTAATATTGGGAAAACAGTTATTTTACCCAGAGCAATCTATAGATTCAATTTAATTTTCATTAAAAAATACAATGCAATTCTTCACAGAAACTAGACATAGTAACCTTAAATTCCACATAGAGAAACAACAGACACAAGCTATCCAAAACCGATCTTGAATAATAAAAGATTGTTGGAGGTATTGCCATCCCTGATTTTAAGTTAGATTACAGAGCTATACTCATAAGAATGGCATGGTGCTGGCATAAAATACAGTAACATAACAATGGAATTGAATTGAAGATCTGAATATATATTCATGTGCTTACAGCTACCAAAAACATACACCATCTTCAATAAATGATGCTGGGCCAACTGGTTAGTTAGATGTAGAAGAATGAAACGAGATCCTTATTTGACACCCTTCACAAAACATAAACTCTAAATGGATTCAGCACCTTAATAACATGACATGCTAAATCTGATAGAGGAGGAAGAAGGAAATATGCTTGAAAGTACAGGCACAGGAAAGGACTTTCTTATCAACACCACAAAAGTAAAGGCCTTAACACTAAGAGTTAATGAATGAGACCTCATGAAACTAAAGAACTTCTTTATAGCAAAGGATGCTAACAGTCAAATAGAGGCAGCCTACAGAATGGGAAAAAATCATTGCCAGCTATACTTCTGACAGATGGCTAATAACTAGAAAACATTGAGAGGTTAAAAAAATCTATACACCAAGACAACAACTAACTCAATTTAAAAATGGGACAAGGAATCAAATATAGAATTCTCAATAGATAAAATATAAATGGCTAATAAATATTTTTTAAAGTGTTCAACATCCTTAGCCATTAGGGAAATGCAAATAAAAACTACTTTAAGATTTCATCTCAGCTGGGTGGTGGTGGCGCACGCCTTTAATCCCAGCACTCGGGAGGCAGAGGCAGGCGGATCTTTGTGAGTTCGAGGCCAGCCTGGTCTACAAGAGCTAGTTCCAGGACAGGCCCCAAATCTACAGAAAATGCCTGTCTCGAAAAAAAAAAAAAAGATTTCATCTCACCTCAGTCAGAATGGATAAGATTTTTAAAAACACAACAAATAATGGTGTGGATGTGAGGAAAGAGGAGCACGTATTTACTGTTGGCAGGAGCGCAAACTGGTATAGCCACCATGGAGATCAGTGCTGCAGTCCCTCGAAAGGCTAAAAATCTATCTCCCACATGATCCAGCTCCACCACTCTTGGTCATATACCCTGAAAGTGTTATATCCTCCTACACAGATAGTTACTCACTCACGTTCAATGTTGCTCCATTCACAACAGCCAGGGAATAGAAACAATCAGGATGCCTAGCAGCTGATAAATGGTTCATGAAAAAGTAGTACCTATACACAGTGGAACATAATTTGGCTACTAGGAAAAAAATTTAGCAGTTTCCATGTAAATAAATGGAGGCAGAAGCAGCCATCCTCCGGGAGGTGACTCAAAACAAATGTTGCATGTTTTCTTTATTTGTGGATGCTAGCTTTGAATCATTTGGAATACCAAGAGAGGTCAGGAACCAGGTGCCATGAGAGGGCTTTAAAGGCAAGGGAGACAGAACACAGTGACAGAAATGGTCAGATAAATAGGGTACAGATTGGGAGGGCAGGATAGAAGGGTAGTTTGGGGAGGGACAATTAACACTAAAGAACTTTTGAAAAAGTCATATGGAATCCTAGTACTGCAGAAGCCTCCTGAAATATAAACACATATGAAAAATTTAAATGAATTTATCTGGTAATACTGGATAGCACAGATAGAAAAGAAGGCCAGCTCCCAAGAATGGACTGCTTTGTTTGGAACTGCTGGCCAGTGGGATTCTACAGATGCCCAGGTGTCACGCACTAGTCACATTGCTTTTGTACTTTCCAGAACTTGATGGTAAGATACTAGTGCTGACGACAACAGATACGAAAACCAAGCAGGCACTAACCAAGAAGCCTAATCCCTATTGGGTAGCTTTCATACTTCTGGGAGGTGCTAGATATGCTACCAAAGCAGAAAAGTAACTATTAATCTCACCCAGCTGGGAACCATGCAAGCTACAATAGGATCTAGGCTGGTGCAGTAAGATACAAATATGGAAGCAACCAAATACTTTCTGATTAGATTTAATACTGAATCCACAAGACAGAGCCCAAACAACACTGCTATCAGAGCCAATAACCTGTAGCTAGATAGGACTTGGATCCCAAGAGAGATCATACTATTATTCTGTTAAATGCACATGCTACTAAATGGATCATTAATGACACTGATATACCCATTCTGAACTCATTTGAGAAGTTTCTTCCTGCTGTAGATGGTGATTAATGTGGTGCACTGGCTGGATTTGTGTGTCAACTTGACATAAGCTAGAGTCATCAGACAGGAAGGAGCCTCAGCTGAGGAAACACTACCATAATATCTAGCTGTAAGGCATCTTCTCAACTGGTGATGAATTGTGGAGGGCCCAGCCCATGGTGGATGGTGCCATCCCTGTGCTGGTGGTCCTGGGTTCAGTCTATAAGATAGCAGGCTGAGCAAGCCAGAGGAAGCAAGCCAGTAAGCAGTATATCTCATGGCCTCTGCATCAGCTCCTGCCTCTAGGATAATGCCATGTTTGAGTTCCTGTCATGACTTCCTTCAATAATCAACAACAATATGGAAGTGTAAGCCAAATAAACCCTTTCCTCCCCAACTTGCTTTTCTGTCATGGCATTTTATGACAGCAGTAGAAACCATAATTAAGATACATGGATACCCACAATTAGTCAACAAGTAGAGAATAAGAGACTGAGGAGTGCCTAGTCCTAAATGGGATCTCCCTATCTCACCCCCTTCTCTAAGGCTCAGGGATCATAGTAGAACAGGGTATTAGGGGCAGAAAGAGTAAGAGCTAGAGTTGGGGGATGACTATAGCAAAACAGTGTTTTCCAGACGTAGTGTCATAGCTGAGCATATGAAGAGCACACATATGTCCTGCACACGCACAAGCTGACAAAATCTCCACATGGAGGGAAAGGTGAGCAGGAAGGCCCATCTTAGCTGAGGAGCTATTGGGAACTGACAACTGCTGGGGAAGAGAGCCATTTGTCTTTATGGGTGTGAAAGCTGGTAGCTGACAAGGCTCCAGGGAGTATCATCACAGGGAGGAGTACTTGGGTGGCACAGATGGACAAGACGGACTGAAAACAAAAAAGGACACGGAGTTGGGTGAGTAGGTAGATAAATATAGATCTGGGAGGAGCTTGGGGAAGGCAGTAAATATGTGCAAAATATATGAAATTATGAAAGCATTAATAAAGTATTATTTAAAAAAACAAATAGGAAATTGAAATTTAACTAATCTCCCACACTCTGTTCCTAAGAATTCCTAATGTTGAGCTGACAGGATGTCCTTTAAATCTGGAAATCAAAACTCATCATGGATTAGCAACTCATCTTTGCAACTTCTATAGCTACCTGATCATCTTGTGGAGATTTTAGTTACAAAGTATATATAACTTACATATACGCATAAAGATAAAAATAGAAATACAAAAAACAAATAATGGTATTCATAAGCCATATCTAAAAATGGGTACGTCCTTATGCAAAGAAATCAGATTGTATTTTGTTCCTTAATAAAAACTGCTTTGTGTAATAGAAATGCTATAAAGGTTAGTACTTCTGTAAAAAGCAGATTAGGCATAAGGGAAATTCTAAGACAGACTAGGGAATAAAAAAGATTAGTTAATGTCAGCAACCACAGAGAGGTAAAAGATCCTTTAGAATCAGATTGCGATTAAACTTGGACACTCAAGATAAACAGGCAGAGCTTTGGCAACAGAATTCACAGACAGACTGACTGACTCAGAGACAGTTTGACAACTGCCAACGTGACTGTTGGGAGCATCTCCAAGGAGCCAAAGGCTGGGCACCATCCGACGCCTGGCATCTGACACTGCACTTGAAGCTTTCTCTATTACTCTTCATCCAATATTTGTGTTTGGCTCAAAAGCAGGAAGGATTCACAATTTTTTTATATCATTAAATGTTCTTATTTTCAAGAAATATAACGTTAGTTGTAAAAGAGCACACTTTTTTTTCTGTGAAATGTGAAGAAATTTTGATGAGTTGCTTTACATTAAAATAGAAAAATCAGTTTTGAGGTTTGTCTGAAATTTTATTAGGTTACTTATAAGCTAAAATATATATATCCATATATATATTCATATCACAATTCAGTGTTGCATATTGTGATAAGTTCTTATAGGCCTAGTCCTTAGCATGGCTTTTTTTTCTTGATCATCATATGGCTCAGAAGCCCTACTGGAATAAGTCAGCCCCTGTGACGGGATCAAAAATAGTGAAATCTGGCTGTAAGAAGTAGTTGTGTAAATATTTCCTTGAGCTAACAGGAAAGCAGGAGGTGACGATGACCTGCTGAGGAACATGGGCACTGGCTAGGTGCATATTCTCAGGACAATGCCCACTGAATACAACTTCTAACAATCATTAGGAATTAAATCAGATGGAGAACTCCATTCTTCACACAACTTAAAATTATACATACATATTTCCCCAAGAAAAGCTTACCTTTGGGTCTCTAAGGAACAGAGCTTTAAGAATCAGTGAGTGTATGTCTCCGATGAGTGGATAATGCATCAGAAGGCCGAGGCAGGTCTGGTAGTTACTAGAAATTACTAAATAAGAGGGAAAAAGATTCAGACACAATATTGTTTATATGGTGGATATAAGAAAATAACTGAGAGTCAAAGCAAGTGATTCAGTAATTCAGTTGATTTAACAAAAGTCTGTCTGGAAGAGAGTTCTTCCTCAAATGCCCTCTGGATCAGTGCATTTCACCTACAATCTAACATAGTAGCCCTGCCCACAGGTACCAGTCGAAGAAAGAGGTACAGACACAGTCCTGGATATTTGCAACATAAATACATTCTTAGATTCTTAAATATATGTTGTCATTTACATAGCTACCTTTAGCTTTGCTGCTGAGAAATTAGTAACAAGAACCTTGTAAATGGGGAAGCAGTTGAATGTTCTAATATAATAGTACTTACCTGGTCACTATGCTTCATAATTTACACCATGTTCTTATCCTTTTATATGTGTATTACACAATTTAAAATTAAAAATACAATTTTCTACAATTATTGGTTTTACTAAAAGTAAAAAGAAATTTACAGGATTTCTTGGGGGAGGAAAGTGAAAATCTTCCATGATCAGCTTTCATTCTGCAAGCTGTTTTCAAATAAACCTAATTATGGGTACAATTATTAAACACATCTTTTAAGATCGGTCTGCATAAACTATTCCATTTCTTATCTATCTGTCACTGTAGTTAGAGCTGGCCCATTAAGGACACTTGTTTTGTGAACCGCAATGACTGTTTCTACAACACTGACTTTGTGGGAATTTCCTATAGTTGTAACTAAATCTTATTTATTAATACATTACTTGAAAAATATCCCACAGGAAAACAACTGTGATTTAAGGGAAATAAGACAAATAAAATATTGATTATAATCAGAAAAATCTTGATCCTTAGATTTTTTTCCTGCTGCTGAAAAAGCTACTTCTTGAGGAAGCTCTCTACCATGCTCCCTCCTGTGAGCACTATGGAAAGGAGAGTAGATCAGGCAAAATGAGGAATTATAAGCTGTGTAAGGAACTGCTTTATCTTCTTCATTTCCATCGCTGGTCTGACAGCTTGTAATTTCACACATCTGCCTTCATTTGTAAAGCACTCACTTACCCTACCTGCTCTCTACCTCTTCAGACTCCCCTTATTTGCTCATTTCTCCATATTCACATTCCGTTCCCCATTGTCATTTTTTATCTGGAAATTTAAAAAGCTAGGATATAGTAGTATAATGTTTTAATGTACAGTTTTCATTTAAGGTGAAGAAGTTTTAAAAAAAACAGGCAATCGATTGATCTGGTAATTCAAAAAGCTATTTTCTCAAATGCTCTAATGATAACTTTAGTACCTGGACAGGAAATTATATTTATACATCTTGTAAAAAAGGCAGAGAGGTCTGTGGAACATATTTTGGCTGCAGTGATCAAACTTGAATCTTGGGGCCCTATTTGAGTCTTCCTTAAAGTGGCCTGAAGTGACACTTGAAGTCTATAACAAAGTTTAGTCATTTAAACAACTTTATGATTTTAGAAAACTGCTCACATCATGCCATGCAATGACTTGTTAAGGGGACTGTTCTGAAATGGTCCCAAGCTAACACAGGACACAGAGGTCAACAAGGAACAAGCCCTTGTCCTGGAGACAATCCATGGCACAAAGGCAACAATGGTCGTCCTGAGATGATGAATTCTAATGGCTTTGGTCAAGAACGCAGGCTCAGAACTTTATGTGCCTTATCTCATGTTATATAAGCATAGGATGTTTCCCCTTGTATTACACATGCAAAGGATGATACTTGGAGAGGGTAAATCACTTTCTCAAATCACACAGTGATTCCTTGGTGTAGCATGATTTGAAATTCAGGGTCTGTACTCTATGTAGTTATATAAAGCTGTTTAAAAAATAGTGCTTTGAAATCAAATGATACAATGCATACAAATGTCAACACAAAGCCTTTTAACATCATTACTCTAATACAGTAGGTTAAGTACCCTGAAAGTTCAACCTTATTGAGTCTCTAGAATAGCTGTATGTAACTGGGCATTATTTGGAAGGACTAGCACAATAATACTGTTACCATACCTTTGACTTTATGAGAATCTACGAAGTGTAGGAGGCGCGACAATAACGTGTCAAGATTCTACTTGGATAACAAATGAAGATGCTAGTAATGTTCTCTTGCATCTATTCATACACATCTCTCTCAATACTTTCTGAGCATCATTACATGCTGGATCCTCAGACTATTGATATACCAAAACTAAGGGTATAACAGCAGGTAAGACTGAGGCCTGTGCTTTCAACTCATACCATATTCAAGTTACTACTGAAAAATCTGCATTTTTAATCTGAACTTAAGTCCCAATAACTATGCCCAATTTAGGGCATGTAAAAAAAAACTAACAGAAGCTTGTTTAAGACAAGGTAGTGGGAATCTGACATACTAAGAGTTTAACTTTGCTCCTTCTTCATCCCCTCATCCCCTACCTCTCATGTTCCCTTCTTACTTTTTTTATAGCATGTGGTGTTGAACCTAGGACTTCATACATGCTAGGCAAGCACTCTACTACTAAACTACACCCCCAGATGTTTTGCCCTTTATAATAAATTTTTGTTTAATACAAAACATGAATGCAGTATTTTTCCTTATCCAGTGCTTATTCTACCAAAGCAGGTAGCAGTGACATGGCTGGTTTTAACATTCCCTGAGCCAGCTCTTCTCAGTGTCACTTAAGTATTTTGCTTTAAAAGCACAATGACGCATTAACACATTTTGTTCAAATGCACTCACTGCATTTTTTATTAATTTATTTTCCAGTTTTTTTGTTTATGTTTTTGCTGTATCACTAACCAGCTTAGGCCACCCTGGCCTTAAACTCACAGAAACCCACATGTTTACATTACACCTCTGGAGTGTTGGGATTAAAGGCATGCACCATCATACCTGGCCACAAAAAAGCTCTTCTTGTAGGCACACTGGTTAAAAAAAAAAAAAAGCCACAAAGAGCTTTCTTAGCCAGAACTCTTCGAGCTAAATATCTTCCAATAGTACACAAACTTCTTTGAGTAACTGCCAATAATATCAAAGAAGCCTCTGTACCTTTGTTGTGACCTTTTGCAGTCTCCCTGTCACCCCTTGTGCCCGGCATCTGTGTAGCAACTATACCCAGGCTGTCACCCTTGCTGTTCTTAAGTGAACTCAGGGCTTAGAGAGTATCTCTCTCTCCCTCTCTCTCTCTGTGTGTGTGTGTGTGTGTGTGCGCCTTGGTAGCAGCTGACAAGGAATAGTCTATCTAGAATGTTTCAAGCGAGGGGCACAGGCACTGTCTTTCTCAGTGTCTCCATCAAGTAGTACCAGTTTCACACAGAGTAAAGCTGACTTATCTGTCTCTGTCTTTAAGTGGCCACAACTATTCTAAAGTGGTCTGAAGAAATTGGGCTGTATAGTTTTCCCTGGAGAAATAATAACAAACACAGTCAAATCAGTAAATCTAAGCAGAGATGTGATTACACAGAGAAATTTGAAAACAACATAAATAAATACATATACATATATATAACTCACTGCTGGCTACCTATAACTAACATTTATGAATATTTTCCTCCAAATTATTCAATTTTATATGGAGACACAATTTCTCAGAGTAACAAGGCAGATGGAAAATTACCAAAAACTGAAACGGCTTTCTGGAATGTCCTTAAATTCAGAATAACAGCTACCCCCTCAGGTACCGACCGCATGACCGGAAACCTGCCATCATTGGATGTCCACCCCATAACAATCCATGCTCTCTAGAAAAGCAGCCTGCCCATGAACTCCCTTCCACAGATGAGACATGGAGCTACAGAGTAAACATTATACACCCAGGCCAAGGGCTCCTGACAGTCTGCTGAAATGAAAGCCTTAGCCTTCACTAGTGTCCAATGTTTTCCTCCACTTTTAGCAGACAGTATTATGACAAGGGTGTCTATATATAGGAGAAAAAGAAGACACATTGCAGATGGCTTCTAAAAACTGTTTCAACTTCACAGAATCTACAAATAGACACTAAAAAATGTCCTTAACATATAAAAGCCAGGTGCAGCAAGTATTTGAAAACTGGCATAAGAACTTATATTTATATATGGATTTTGCATACAGAACAAATAATCAAAGACCTCATATAAAATTAAAAACAATGGGGACTGGAGAGATGTCTCAGTAGCTAGGAGCCCTTGCTAATATTGCAGTAGACAGTACCCACATTAGGTGGCTTACAAATTCTTGTAACTCTATCTCCAGAGAATCTACTGCCTTTGGCCTCTGAGGGCACCTGCACACACACACACACACAAAATCAGCTAAGTCCTTTTAATATTGCTCATATATATAGGTATTTAGGGCTGACCACATGGAACATTTTTTATTTCATTGTGGTTACTGGGTCTTAATAATACTTTAGTCAGGAATAACGACTGTCAGAGGAAACAGATGGCATAAGAGGTGAGAAAAGGGAAGGGCCTTGCCACCATTTCTGATGACTTGATGTTTAACCCTGGAATAAACATGGTGGAAGGAGAGAAATAAGGCCCATAAATTGTACTGCTGACCTCCTGATATATGACATGGTATACATGTGTATGCAGATAAATACAGAGAGACAGACAGACAGACACACACACACATATATATATACATGTAAAATATTTTTAAATAAGTGCTAACAGTATTATTTTCTTATAGTTAGATTTGTGTATTCATTCATTCAACAAATATTAATTTAACTCCTGGGTTTTTTTTTCAAATACTCAGTTCAATCCTAAGAACAGTTTCAAATTTCTCTTCATATTGCACTGGAAATGAAGAATAGTGTTTGCAAAAAAGAACCTGGCTGGTAATGGTTAAGGGTTGGGATAACTCCTTAAATAGAAACCTGATGTGGGCAAGGGCTTCCACCATCAATACCTGCAGGCAAATAGAGGTATAGTACTCAACTGGGTGTTGATATCAAATGATGTGAAAGGAGAAAACTACATGAAAGTCTTACTGTGCACAGTGCACATCAAGATATCCTCCAGAAAGGTGGTAAAAGGATAAATGAACTTTGGTACATAAATCAACAGATAACAGTATTATTTAGCATTGAACCAGGTACCTTGTACATGTTAGGCAAGCACAAAGTGGGGGAACTTAAATGCATATTACTAAATTAAGCCACTATAAGTATATAGCATTCTTGTGCTGGAGAGTTGGCTGAGTGGTTAAGAGCACTGGCTCCTCTTCCAGAGGACCTGGGTTCAGTTCCCAGTACCCACATGCTGTCTATAACTCCAATTCCAGGGGATCTGGCACCCTCACACAGATATCACAGACATCAATGCATAGAAAAGTTTATGGGTTCCATAAAAATCAATGGAGACAAGACATTGAACCCAGAGTTTCCAATAGAAAGAACGAGAAAGCAGAGCATACAGGAATTTTCCAGTTTCCTCACAGTGGATGTAAAGCTTTCAGTGTTGCTCTAGCACCAGGCCTGCCTGCTTCCTGCCATGATGACTGTGGACTAACCCTCTAAAACTGTAAGCAAGCCCACAATTAAATGTTTCCTAGATAAGGATTGCCTTGGTCATGTCGCCTCAGAGCAACAGAACAGTGACTAAGACAGACTGTTGGACTTAGCCTGTCTTGCCTACTTTCTCTCCCTTTCTTGGCTCCTGAAAGCACACTTTTGTCTCTTCACTTGCTTCTGTCATTAGGTTCCAGCATGATAAATCACTGGTATTCCCTAACCTGTGAACTTGAACCACAAGAAATGTGAGCCAAAATAAAGTTGTATTTATCAAAGTATCCCATGTCAGGTGTTTCTAAGTGACATGAAGGCTATTGGTTATAAGTGATAAAGACTGAATCCGAGTGTCAACTATGGATTTAGGGTGATGTTGAGTAGTCAACGCCAGTTTATAGAGTCTAAGGAATGAATTAGACATATGGGATGCTGACAGCAGAAAAAGTTTTAGATGTGTATAGAGGCAAAAGACCAATGAATACTGAAATTCCTGTCTTTTGCTATGAACTGAAACTTCTCTTAAGAAAACACAATGAAAGGAACTGATGAGGTAGCCTGGCGAATCAAGTACTTAATGTATGAGCATTAGGAAAAAAGTTCAGATCCTCAATACAAACATCTGAAACTCCAGTCCTGGGAGGTGGAGAGATGTAAATCCATGAACCAAGTTGGAGAGCTAGTTGGGCTGAAATGGCAAGCTTCAGATTTAGTGAGAGACCCTGTCTCAAAAAACAAAGGTAGAAAATGCAATTGAATAAAACATACAATCTCAACATCTTGTCTCATTATGGGCAAGTAAACCCACATGTGTAACACAGACACACATGCCAAACATGCACTAACAGATAATTTGCTATTAAGATATATTAGATAAGTTTTCAGAGATTGTTAAGAGAAACTACAAAGTGATATAAGTGGTATTAGTAACTGAGAGGGTACAATAGTCTATCTCTGATGTGGTTATTACATTTTATGTCAGAGGAGAGAGAGATGGAGTCAGGGAGATATAAAAGACTATATAACTCTTTTAAAAACAACTGGCATTTTGATGTGGGATTCCACTCTGTATGTTAGGAAAATGTTTTATTATCACTGGTTAATAAAGAAGCTGCTCTGGCCTATGGCAGAGCAGAATACATGTAGGTGGGAAAAGTAAATGGAATGCAGGGAGAAAGAAGGCAGAGTCAGACAACTACCAACTGCTGAGGAAACAAGACATGCAGAAAATGAGGTAGTGTTATGGTCACGTGGCAATATACAGACTAATAGAAATGGGCTAATTTAAGATGTAAGAGCTAGCTAGAAATATACTTGAGCCATCGGCTTATACTTTGACAAGCTTTGACGTGCACTGCCATGTAGTTTTAGAGCTTTTATTTTTAATCATTGAGGTTGCTAAAGGTTCTCTAGAAAAGACAAGTTCAATCTGTATTTGAAATTCTGCAGCTACAGTATGATGCTGAACATGCTGTTAAGTGGAAACGGAAGCAGAAACTGTTGGGTAGGACAGATGGAAGCACCGCATACAGACAGCTAGTGGCTGAGGAAAAAGCAGAAAGCCAACACACAATAAAAAAGAAGAGCATGCTAGACACAGAGAAGACAGAACTGCCACACATGGCAAGCCAGGTAATGGCTAAAGAAAACAGGGGCCTTAGAGTATTCTAACACATTCCAGCAGGTTCTTCTGATTCAAAAAACAAAAAACAAATAACCCCCCCTTCCCCAGCCAAAACAAGACAAGGAATGGAGCTCAAAGGTCCAAACATAAGGAAATAATGAGATTAAAATGATAATTACCTGGTTTGGTGAATACATATAACTTATATATATGTATGTACACACATACTGAAATATCACACTTCACTCGTGTGTATGTGTGTGTGTGTGTGTGTGTGTGTGTGTGCACGCAGTAGGTTAGTTATTAAAAAGAAAAATGGAATTTAGACCATAAAACAAGCCACCACCACCCAGAAAAACAAAAGCAGAAACAAGGTAGAAGTGATAAGAATGAAACTTTTCTAGACACAAAAAGTTCAGAGAGAAAAATTCATTACACCATACACAGTTGAGAGAATTCCTGACAAAGAAAATCAATGGGTAGAGGGCAAGGTAGAACATGATCATGGTCCCAGCACTCTGGTGGCTAAAGCAGGGTTGCCATGAGGTCAAGACCAGCATAGGCTCCAGTGTGAAACAAGAACTCAGGAAAATAAAATACACAAAAGATCTAAAGTCAAATAGAGTATGAGACAGATGAGAGGTGTTTTACATCATAAGTTAGAAAGAATGACATACGCATACCTGTTGCATGAGGAGTGGGCTGGGTCCCGCTGCCCAGATCCCAGCCGCTGGCCTGCTTTTGGTCCCGGCTAGCTTATACCCAAAATAATTACACAGAAACTATTCATTTAATTACTGCCTGGCCCATTAGTTCTAGCCTCTTATTGGCTAACTTTCACATCTTGATTAACCCATTTCCAGTAATGTGTATTGCCACTTGACTGTGGCTTACCGGCATGAGTCTAAGCAGCGTCCGTCTTGGCCAGGAGAATCATGGCATCTGCCACACTGCCTTCTCTCTCCCAGCATTCCGTTCTGTCTACTACGCCCACCTAAGGGCTGCCCTATCAAACGGCCAAGGCAGTCTCTTTATTCAACCAATGAAGGCAACAGAAATACAGAAGGACCTCCTACATCACATACCAACGTCTAATCAATAGTAGTGACTTGGTAATATGTGTTGAAATACTGGTTATTTGAATACATGCTTGATTAAAAATCACTTTCCTGATTATTTTCTTTGAGGTCTTTGTGTCTTACTCTATTAATTTTTTTGCTTATCTTCTTTTCCTATTATGATTCTTGGAGAAGCAAAGAGAACTCTTAACTTCTTTAACTTAATTTTCTAAGTGTCTTCTTTCCCTTCACTAACTTGGCCATATCAATTAAATCTACGAGTGCTCTTCGTTCTCTTGTATGGCCACAGCTTTCTATTCTATGCTTTACCCTTTTCCTGCTCTAGCTCCAATCTCTTCTACTCTAATTTCTTCACAGTCATTTCTTGGCTGTACTTCCCTCTCTAGACATCCAAAGCTAGTCTCTTAAAATGCACTCACTGTCCTCCATCTTCTCAGTTACCTTGATTCATCTGAAGGTGGGCCTAATTAGAAGTCTGTAAACCAACTACCTCCCTTCATCCTTTAGGGACTATTGAGCACAGCTGCATAAGCTTGCTCGATCTAGAACTCATCTAAGTAATCCCAGGTCTGATCTTTCAACCATGTTCACTTTGGCTATCAAACACCTACCCTTATTCTTCCTCTTCCATAGCACATGAGCTTCTTCTTCAGCTATGGGATTTTTCTCATTTTCTGTTTTCTGCACCTATAAACTTGTCTATTTGTGACACCAGCCTGGTGCTTCCTCATACATCAGCCTTACTGCTGTCACATAGCCTGGCTTCCATAGTCTTCCTATTCAGGGTTCTTGCTTCCTCAGTTACTCTCTTCAGGAAATACCTATTTGAAGACTTACTATGCATTAAGCCTTCCCTGAGATGCTATATTTAAAAAGGAAATTAAGAGAGACAAAAATTCTGCCTCTCACCAAGGAATAGAGTATAGTGGGTGCTTAGACAATAGAAGGAAACAAGAGCATGAGGTAATTTTGCTTTTCATAGACACAGCCATGGAATAATAACACTGATTCCTGAAGGAAAAACTCATGCTGATTGACACTTCTCCATCCATGCTCCTGTATCATTGTCTCCTGTTCTTTTGCTCTTGAAGATATTTGTCATATCTATGTTCTTTATTAGGTCATCTTTTTAGGTGAAAAACAATACTACCTCTCTTCTAATCACAATGGCAAGGAAATGGAATCAGCCTAATGTCCATCAATAGAAGAATGGATAATGAAAATGTGGTGCATACACAGAGCAGATTTTATTGAGCCAGAAAGAAAATTGAAATTATGAAATTTTTAGTAAACTGTATGGAACTGGAGAGTATTATATTAAGTTAGTTAACCCAGGCTCAAAAAAGTCAAAACACCATATGTTCATTCTCATATGTAGATTCCATCTGTGGATTTTAATACATGTGTACTTATAAAGGAATGAGTGTGCCTGGAACATGAAAACCAGCAATAGTTCTTTGAGACTGTAGTATAAGCCCTTCCTCTTCTAGTCCCCACTCTTGCAGAATAAAACTAGAGTCTCATGTGTATTAGATGATTGCTCTTAAATGGGCTCCATGCTCCATTCCCAAATCCTCCTCAATACCAATATTATGTGCAGAGTTCCACCTTTGCCCACATTCACTTTTTGCAGACGCTCAACTTAACTAGGGTGGCTGTGCAATTCTTAATATCCTCACGGGAAGTATTTCATTTGGAAAGAGGGAGTATTAACTGATACTTTGGGACAGCAAGACTATCTCAAACAAACTAGGACACTGTGAAGGCCTTATTCTTGAGAGGCTGTATCCACTGTATGGTCTGATAACATAAAGACCTGTTAATTATATGCAGAACTCCTTGATACTAACAATGATCTTAATGTGTATTGCCAAAGCGTAGATCACACTGAATTCCTAGCTGCTTTATTTTCTATTCAATTATCACTGAAGCCTCCAAAAAGGAGACTGTTCTAGATTTCCTATTCCCAACACCTTTCATATTTAAGCCATGCTAAGGTTAGCTCTAAACAGTTCTCTACTTTACTGTTTTGACTTCTGGAATACTGTCATAACTTTTATCTCCTAGCTCTCGTCCTGTCTTACTCAATCTCGTTTTCACATTCTGTTTTGAATGTGTCAACAGCCCTGTGACTTACTGATCAGAGATGACCATCATGACACTGCCTATTCCCTTTTCAGTTCTATAACCCTATTTTTTCATGAGCACTGTATTTTAGTGATGCCACCTAACTTGGAGAGACACCTATCCCCAGCAAGGAGCTTCTTCCTTGAAGGACTCTGTCTATGCTGTTTCTCTCTGCCTGCAATGCCTCTCTTTCATATTGCCTCTCAAGTTCAGTATGTGGAAAGCTTCTTTACAGAAAGGACACATTAAACACTGAATTTTTACCCACTCTGCTTTCAGGAGGTTCATTTGCTGCTATAGATTTAATACTGAAATGAATCAACAGTGCCATTACTTTGGTACTTTTCCACATGTGCCCATGCTTTACAGAATCATCAATAAAAAGATTAAAACTGTGCATGGGCTTTAGCTGCCAAAAATTTGCCATGTTTTATGAAAATAAGAATAGATCTTAGCATAAGAGACCTGATGATTACATTAATATATGTGGGTGATATGACAAAATTATGAAAGGAGTAAATTGTTAATTGGTTAAAATTTTAGAAAATCAGAATGCGTTTCAACAGTTGTCTAAATTGTATTTTGTAAAAATACTATCCAAAAGAATTTTCTTTTTCCTAAGAGAGTTGTTCATGCTATTTTCTCTTTTTTTTGTTTTTGCAAATGTAGAATACATACAAGTTTAAAAGGGAGGTAAGCATTAGATGTCCAAACATTCGTATCTATCAAACACTCTGCTGTACTGTCTATGTGTCTCATCTTATGCTCCCACAGCCCATGTTCTATCTCAGTAGCTCTGGCTCCACTAGGAGGAACTTGTTTACTTTGTCTGTCAAGAAGCCCAAACTATGTGACCTTCCAGGCATAATAAAACCTCCACAGTTTTTGGAGAAAATGTGGCTATTTATTCTAACACTTACAATAGTTTTCTATTTCCTAATTTAATCCCAATACTTAGTGCAATCTTTCCTAATTATATTTTGGCTTATAAATCTTGCTTTGGGAACTGAGATTACTTCTCTAAGAAGAAAAATTATTTAAGGTATTATGAAATCTAAAACACATTCTGATATGTCCTACAGGCTGAGGTCCTGGCTTTCTGGCTGTGGTAAAATGCTTTAAGGTGGTTCTGAAGAGGGAGGAACACATCAATCACTGAGTACTATATTAAGGAATAAAATTTGTTAAAATATAACTGGGCAGAAGTCAAATACTCCAGATTTATTGTCCCATTGGCAAGACATTGGTATTATAAAAACAGCTCCAATCTCTCAATAAATATACTTGAATACTTGCTACATGTCAGAAGGTGGAGCTCTAAACATATCTGAAATGCCATTTCAATGCAGCCCACAGTCGTGTACATCCACAGACTGAAACAGGCATGAAGTGTCGGGAAAATCCTTCTAAAGAATATCCTAGTTCTTTCAAGATGACATCGCCCAGATCTCCTAATACAAGGCACTCAGTTATTTCCTGTAACATGTCAAAATATTTGCTGTTATTAAAACTTTTATGTATAAATCCAACAATAAAATATACAGTACATTTAAAAGGCAAAACATTTTTGAAAAATCATGGCTCCTTGGTCGAATATAGGCGAGGTCACAAGTACTTACAAGCATCTCGGATATAGAGTAGCATGGCTATGAAGACATAGTCTACTAAGCTCAGGCTGAGGCCGTCTGCAAACAAGGCATCCCAGACCACCAGCAGATCCTGTAGTGGGAACTCCCTCCCAAACAGCAGCCGCACCCATCGCCTGCATAGAGACCAAACAAATAGAAAATGAGGCTCCCAAAGGGATCTTTTTCTCATGAAAATTAAGAAAGTTAAAATTTATTAGTTGAGCAGTCAGAAAATACTATATATTGAAAATACAATTTAAATTTTAAGAAAGCATTATAGAGCAAATCAAAATACTATAAAATATAAGATTTAAGCTTTTAAAGTTCTATACTAGACCCCAGTGCTATCTATTATTTTTTTATGTGTAAAACACAAGAATGACACTTGGAAAAGACAGGAAATTTTCATATGAAACAGACACCACAAATCTTTAGCAAGAAAAAAAACAAGACAAATGTGTAGCGTGGTGCAATAGCTGTGGTGAATTACAGGTTATTTGTGGAAATACCATTTCCCAAAATTTCAGTTTCTTTATTGATTTTTGTTAACTTATTAGCTTCTTACAAATGTTTTTTTCTAACAAATCATCATAGTCAGACTCAGAAATTTATATTCTCATACTTAATTATTTAAAATACTCATTTTAAAATTTAATCTTAGGAAAAAATTACTCTTGCATATTTTTGGAAGGGTCAAGTATACACAGTTATAGACAATGGAAAAATATTAATAATTCTTATTTGGCTAGAAATAGGCATCACTAGTCAGCTAAGCTGTTTCTCAGGGGATGTTTCTCGTGTTGACTTCTTGCCCAGGTGAGTGAATACAGCACAGAAGTTAGTAAACAGGAAGGACACCAAACAAGGCTCATAAGCGGCTGTGTAACATAAACAGTGATACCACACTTAAGATGCTAGACTTCCAGAAGGCCCAGTGAGGTAATTTATATCTAATGTTACAAGAAAATTAGCATATGGCTTGATATCTTTTGATTCACTGACTTCAAATTTTATGCAATAGGGGTACAATTCTTTTACACAGTCTTTTCCCAAGAACTTCAGCAAGAATTCTAGGTAATTCTAGCATATTGCAGATAATTCGAAGATTTTAATTTCCAGTCCTAGCAAATAATATAAAGGAAATTCTTTAAAAATGAATCACACACACATGATTAACAAAGATATTTTTTTTTTTTTTGCAAAATTTAAAATCAAATCCAACTATCTGGGGGGTAAAGTGAGGTAAAACAAAGCCCTCCAAGCAAAAGCAAACACTGGCTCCAGGAATATTATATTACGGCAGAATGACAGCTGCGTCAAAATAGTCTCTAACCACAGTTATTAGAAATTATGTGATAAAACATTCAGATTCATTATCATCAAATTGATCAAGAGTACTTTTCTAGACTGTATTTTCTACCACAGCCATTACTCATTCTTTTTCATGAAAAAATGCGTAGGTAAATATTTTTTAAATGTTATAATAATTTCTACAACATTTACTCTATCTTTCAAATCTTATTGTACTGCTAAAAGAGTGGCTAACACAAAATGTATTTTTCATCTTTGTAGCTTAAGAAAAAACTACTATGTACTTCTAACTCTTACAAATCACTGAGGCTAATATGTACTGCTTCAAAAAGGACAAAATATGACTGAACTAAAGGGTTATTCTTCTAAATTATGAAGAATTAACTAGTTTTGCAGAAGCGTTGGGAGAGCTAGAGAGGAGCACAGCACGAAGTGCCAGTACAAAGGACTTTAAATGGACACATAAATGGACACACTACATGACTAAACATTTAGGATGCAGTTACTTGCAGATATTTAACTGACATAACTGGAAAAAAATTCTATCAATGAATAAAATGAATGAATGCTAATCCTTGACATGGAAGAAAATATCAAATTGTTTTTTAATCTATCTCTATGACGAAAGGCCAGTTACTGCTCAAACTTCTCTTGCAGCATTCCTGTTGGTGAAGGTTATGTGCTCAGCTTCAAAAAGCGTTCAAAGGCACTTGCATGAGGCTGTGCCTACTGCAGCACTGCACAAGGACAATGCCAACCCCACCCTTCACAGTCAACGGTGCAGTGCTCAGTCTCCAACTGTCCACATGGTTAACGTCTTCAAAATTGTGTAGATTACACATCTTCACCACTTTTATGCTTAATGTGAAATCTGATGTGCTATTTTACAAACTTTCACATTGCTTCATTCAGGTTTTACCTTGTCAAAACCTCTGCTTCTTAATCCCAGAGTGAGGACCAAATATACACACAGGGTAGGGGAGGCTTAGATGGGGTAAGGAGTGGCAAAGGGAGGGGGGAGACCTGAAAAGGTCTTTGCAAAGTGTATAGAGACTTCACTCAGTGCTCTCTGTGATGTGTACCAGGGTTTTGTTAAATGCACTGTAAAGCCACCCATCACGCTACGGGAAAGTAAAGGTCTAGCTTAATCGAAACCACAAGAATTGATCTTAGTGATAGTGGCACAAAAACATTCAGAAAATGTTCTCCATTTCAAAAATGGAAAAACATTTAGAAATATGTAAGAAAAGATAGGTTACTGCTAGATATGCAGTATATTACTTTTTATTAATTCATATCTTTATCACTGTGTGCATGGTGTGGATGTGTGCATGTCATAATGCCCATGGTGAAAGCGAGTGCAGCTTTCAGGAGTCACCTCTCCTCTTCCTGGGGACAGGAATCAGTTCATCAGGTTTGTGCTCTGAGCACTTTTGTCTCTTGTACCATTTTTAAAATTTTAAACAAGACCCAATAATTTGTACATGTAGTTAACACTGAAGTATAATCCATATTTTCTGTTTTATACTATGGGAAAATTAAGGGTAAATTCCTAACTTTTAAGACTAAAGGGTAAGATAAAGCAATGGTAAGAAACTAAAAAGGAATTTATCAATAATCACTTTACTACAAGGTCAATTTACTTCACAAATATACTCAAAAAAATTCACGTGCTATTTTATTTTTTTCCCACTGATTTAAAAGCAAAGGAAAAATTCAGTGCTTTATGAAATGAGTTACTAACAGATATTCTTTTATATCCTCAGAAAGACACTATGTCTACACTTAACATACTCTTACTGCAGTTAAAAATATTTAGTGTGTGTGAACTTACACTTAAGGGTAGCACTAAACCTTTCTTCTCCTTAAAGACAGTTCAGTTTAGTTGCTTGATACCATTAACTTTGCTTTTCAGATGCTTCGCCTGAAGATAGCAATGCTCACATATTTCATGGCTTGTGATGACACAGGGGTTCATACTTTACCAAACCTATGTAGCAATACAGCTACACAAACAGAATGGCTATCCAAAGTATTAAAGTTAGTAATAAACTAATCAGAGACAGGACAGTCTTTGGTGACTCTCATCTGTCAGTTCTGTGTAATGAAACTGCTTCTCCTGGGGGATCATTAACTACTGATGGTGTTATTGCTTGGTGAATGGCACACAGAAACACCAAGAGGAAATTGATTCATGAGAACGACCAACCTGCAATTTAACTAAGCATAACCAACATGGGCACAGAGGGTTTTATATATATATATAAATATATATATAATATTTATATATATATAAATATAATTTTAATGACCATTTTTTATGGGATATGGCCATCACACCCACGAAAGTACAAGTTAGTAAAATGCATTCAATTTAATGTAGCACACGCCAGAAAAGAACCTAGTTAGGCATGGTGGCGCACACCTATAATCTCAGGACTCTAGAGGCAGAGGCAGGCAGATCTCTGAGTTCCAGGACAGCTAGGGCTACACAGAAACCCTGACGTAAAAAACAAAACAAAACAACAAACATAAGAAACTGAAACAAACAAACAACAACAAAAATGTCATATTTTTGATTAATGATATATCTATATATACATATGTATATATAAAGATAAATATATAAATTTTGCTTTCTGTTTACTTGCACTCTTAAAAGCCAGAAATTTTTAAGTATTCAATTCTTATTCTTTTTTTTCCATACATTGTTTTATTTTTTCCATTCAAGAACATAATTAAAGAAATAAAATTTTTACCTTTCTTCCCCTTCTCCCGGTCCCCTCCCACTACCCCCCCACCCCTCCTCCCTCCCCCTTCTTCCTTGAAAGAGGGCATGGTGCCCTGCCCTGTTGGAAGTCCAAGGCCCACCCCCATCCCTCCCGGCCT